>LR749505.1:3703960-3754503 GCA_902729485.2 Mus minutoides | reverse complement strand
GTATGGATGTTTTGCTTGCATGCATGTCTGTGCAGCATGTGCTTGCAGTGCTGCAGAATATAGAAGGGCATCAGATCTCCTGAAAATAGAGTTACAGTTATGAGCTGCCATGTAGGTGCTGGAAATTGAACTGAGAACAACCAGTGCTCTTAATCACTGAGCCATCTTTCCAGCCCCACATTTCTTTCTTTTTTTTTTTTTTATTAGATATTTTCTTAATTTACATTTCAAATGTTATCCCGAAAGTCCCCCACCTCCCCCTGCCCTGTTCCCCTGCCCACCCACTCCCACTTCTTGGACCCACATTTATTTCTTGAATGAACATTCCTTGGTAATTAGTATTTCTAAAGAATAGATTGTGTTAATGGATATTAATTGGAACTTTAATTTTGAAAAAGGAACAATATATATACATATAAGTAAGTACTTTGTCATTAAATAGTAGCATTTGAACTTTAACTGTGTAATATTCGCCATTTGGAAAATACTGAAATAAAGAAAATAAAAGTACTGAAATATTACAGTAGTTAAGATTGTAGTCTGTCCCTTGTTGCAGATGTGTGTGTAACCCCTATTCCCAGCAGCACTAGTCAGATACCCAGTTATGTGTCTAGTGTGTTTTGTAGATGCTTTTTGTAGAAACAGTTCTTCTGTATTATTTGTCAATAAACATTTGCCTTCTACAGAAAAATGCCTATTTTAGATTATTTTTGTGAGTGTGTGCTTTAATAATGTGCTATGTATTGAAGTGTTTGCCATGATATACATTTTTAATTTACTTTAAATAATTGGGTTTTATAGTGATAAACAGTGTTTCTGAGTTTTACCTTACTAAAACCTGCATCACCTTTTTTTCTGCTCACTGACTCTAGAATTCACACACAATATTAACCTTTTTTTTTTTTTTGTGAGACATGACATTTAAATTAATGTCATTAGAGTTAAATTTGATATGTAGGCTAACATTTGTGATTTTGGATGACTTAATGATTCTTGCTCAACCTAATCACAATTTATTTGTATTTGTTGGAAGTTTTCCAGTGTATCTATAGCACCTAGATTGTTACTTTTTGCAAGAAAAAGCTTAAAAGTTTGTTTAATGAGTAAGTTTATTGTTTTATGTGCATAAGATTTGAGGTCTTCACTTCTTGTTAATATCAGTTACTGCTTTTATTATTTTTTCTTTGTTTATTCAAGCCCATAAGGGGATAACTAAAATATTTTATAGTTATAAATGCTGTGCTATAAATATGGTTCTACTGTTAACATTAACTGTACATGCTTGCAGGAGTATTTGTGTAGAGCTGTTAGTGTTAAAAATGTTAAGTAGTTGATTTAATAATTAATTTGGTATTGGAAAAGTAGTTTAGGGCAATCTAATAATTGGTGAAAGTGTGACTATTAAGAGTTTTGAGGACAAATTGTTTTACAATGTAGGATGCTTTTATTTATATGCAAGAAAAAGTGAATTCCAGAATATATGAATTAAACAAAATCAGAAAAATGAAATGATGTATTCCATTTGATGTAACAAGTTTCATGTTTTTGTAAGTGCTGAGGTCAATCGCAGCATCTTGTTTATGACCAAGGTGCCACTGAGCTGCAATCGCAGATCAACAGTGCTAACTGCTTCTTCTATTGGAAGGAATATTTTTGTTTTAAGCAAATTTAAAAAAACAGTGTTTCCTAGATTAATTTGTTCGTTGAAATTAAGAATTTTGTTAAAATATTCAGTAAAATCTTCCTTGCAATTCCCAGAGTGAGTACTGGCAATAGGACCTGTGTTTAATTGCCCCCTTTTACCATGTTCTTCAACCAACGCGTTGATGGGCGGAGAGGTTTGAAGTCTTCTGTGTTTCTAGCACATAGTTTGAGCTGTTCATTCTGACACTTATTTTGGATCTAGGGGCAAGAATAGTTTTTTAGAAAGTGATCATAAATATCAAGAAACAGTGAAATCCCTTTTTAACTCGGCATTTATTCATGTTTTTATGTTTATTTTAAAGTATCAGTGATCTCACTGGACTGTGATTTTCGTATATATGTTTGTAAAAGTTATAAGTAAGACCTTTAGTGAATACGAGGTTTTGTAACTCACTTTTGTGACTCCAAGAAGTCGAGGAGGACTGTACAGATGCTGTGTGCTGAAAGGTTGGCAACTTCAATGTCACGGTCCAACGTCTAGCTTGTTGAAGCCGAGGGTGTTCTAAATAGAAACCAAGGGCTTCAGTTAATATCTTGTTTGTGATTATGCATTGAGAAATTGTATACTACACTCATTTAATAATTATTTCCGGATCCTCTAATTGCAATATTTTGTAGCCTGCTGCTGTTGTTCAGATCCTAGCTGCAGCTCTTTAATTTTCTTTTCTGGTTTCTGGGGTTTATACTGATAGTATTCACTGTGAATCTTACCTATGTAGGTGTGAAACCCACCAGGCTTGAATGTAAGCCTGTGAAATCATGCATTATTGTTGATTTCATATAGTTACTCATTATATGGGATTAGTGTGATTTTTTTTTGAGGGATACTTAAGCAATATATTTTCATGGATTCCATGCTAATGATAATCTTCATATATAATAATATAGAATTAGAATGATCTATATTTATAATATATAGTTAATTACCCACCATTTTTAGTGCATAACTAGTGGAACTGTTAGTATATACTGACCAGTGGTCGATTAATGCTTACTCTGTATTTACTTTCTGTAAATTGTTGGTATGGAAAGTTACAGACTTGCAGAGAAGGCTATCATGGTTCGTTTAGTGCTTTTGTCTAATTGTAGTTCCTTTTCATGTTTTAGGTAAGCAGAATTTTATATAGTTTCTGCACTGCATTCAAACGTTCTTCCAGACAAGTGTCTGATGTTAAAGACTCAGTCATCCCGACTCCCGACAGTGATGTGTTTACCTTCAGTGTCTCCTTGGAGGTCAAAGAAGATGATGGAAAAGGAAACTTTAGGTGAGGCTATCTGAAAAGAGTAATCTCAAAAGAAAGTTAGTATTGTGCCTGAAATACAGTATTCACTAGCATGCTTTCTAGACACGAGGTGGTATTTACATTGAGCTTAATATATGTCAAGAAATACTTGGCTGGTGAGTGGTCATAGTTCACTGTTCTCAAACTTCTCAGATAGTCAAATAATTGTAGTGATTAAAAGAATCTGATAATATAGAACATTAACTAAAATCATAAAAACTGGGCACAAGGCTGTAATTTTGATAGCCACATAGAATCACATTTTGATAAAGTGTCCACTGGGACTGCTCTTCCAGAGGTCCTGAGTTCAATTCCCAGCAACCACATGGTAGCTCACAACCATCTGTAATGAGATCTGACTCCTTCTGGAGTGTCTGAAGACAGATACAGTGTACTTACATGTAATAAATAAATAAATCTTTTTTTTTTTTTAAAGATTTATTTTATTTATTATATGTAAGTACACTGTAGCTGTCTTCAGACACTCCAGAAGAGGGCGCCAGATCTCGTTACGGATGGTTGTGAGCCACCATGTGGATGCTGGGATTTGAACTTATCACCTTTGGAAGAGCAGTCGGGTGCTCTTACCCGTTGAGCCATCTCACCAGCCCCAAATAAATAAATCTTAAAAAAAAAAAGAATATAGTGTTCTCGCTGTGCTATGCTGGTGCATGCCTTTAATCCTAGCATTAAAGGAGGCAGAGGCAAGCTGGATCTGTGAGTTTAAGGCCCACCTGGTCTACAGAGTGAGTTCCAGGCCACCTACATGGAGAAACAAAAACAAATAAAAAAAAACAAGTAAACAAAAACCACAAAGAATATAGTATTCTTGGTTTAATATCTTGTTATTTGGTTTTTATTTTAGAATATTATATTATCTTTTCCTGTTACTAATTTTTGTTCTTTTTAAATATTTCAGTCCTGTGCCTAAGGATAGAGATAAATTTTATTTCAAAATAAAGCAAGGAATAGAGAAGAAGGTTGTGATTACAGTTCAGCAACTGTCTAACAAAGAATTAGCTATTGAGAGGTAAGCACTTGTCCTTTCATCATACCTTACCCTGGTATTGGCGCTGCTAATGTGTTTCAGATTGGATCTCTGCTCATGTACTACTCCAACCTCCCTCCTCCCTCCCTCTCACCCCTTACTGCCCCTACAGATCTCCTCCTACTGACTCAGCCCTTTTGTTCATACCACCCTTTTTTGTTTAACACTTATTTACATCTAGGGAAATCAGTTATTTAATCTTGTATCTTCTAAAGATATATATTTGGTGTGTGTGTGTGTGTGTGTCTGTGCATATGTGCATATGTGCATGTGTGCATGTGTGTGGAGGCCCTAGTCTCAGGTATTGTTCCGGAATCCTCAGGTGCTGTCTACCTTTGAGACAGGGTCTCTCATTGACCTGGAGCTTGTTGGTTAGGCTAGGATAGCTGAGCCCTGAGCCCTAAGGATCTATTTCTCTCCTTGTCCCCAGGCTTTGTAATAATGTACACATTACCGTACTTGCTTTTTAAATTATTGATTATTTTATTTATTTACATTTCAAATGTTGTTCTCCTTCCTGGTCTTCCCTTCACAAGTCCTCCACCTCATCCCCTCTCCCCATTACTTTTAAGAGGGTACTCCCCACCCTCTCCTGCCTCACCTCTCTAGCATCCTTTATGTTGGTGCAACAAGCCTCCACAGGACCAAGTGCCTCCTCTTCCATTGATTCCAGATAAGGCCATCCTCTGCACATACATAGCAGGAGCCATGGACCCACCCATGTATACTCTTTGGTTGGTGGTTTAGTCCCTGTTGGTTTTTCTGTGGGGTTGCAATCCTCTTCAGCCCCTTCAGTCCTTCCCCTAACTTTTCCATTGGGGTCCCCAGGCCCAGTCCCATGGTTAGCTGTGAGTATCTGCATCTGTCTTAGTCAGATGCTGGCAGAGCCTCTCAGAGTACAGCCATATTAGGCTCCTGTCTGTAAACACATCTTGGCATAACCAATAGTGTCCGGTTTTAGTGTCTGTTGATGGGATGGATCCCAAGGTGGGGCAGTCTCTGGATGGCCATCCAGAGACCATACTTGCTTTATAACTTTGGTTTTGGGAATCAAACTCAGGTCTTGTATATATGCTGGCAGCACTTTACTGATTAAGAGCTATCTTTACAGTACAAAGGATATGTGTATTTGTATATATATATATCTTTTAAATTAATTTTTTGGCTCCATTTTTTGTTTGTATGGTGTTTTGCCTGCCTTTATGTCCTTGCACCATATATGTACAGTACCTAAGGGAGCCAGAAGAAGGCATCAGCTCTTGTGGAGCTGAATGGAGTTATAGAAGGTTGTGAGATATGATATGGGGGCTGGGAACTGAACCCAGGTCCGCTGCAAGAGCAATAAGTCTGATTTCTTCACTGTTAATGTTTCTCCACTTATAACTAGTAAGTAGTTTGTAAAGGGACATTTTAAGACTACAAAAAAGACAAAAACAAAAACAAAAAACCCAAACCAAAACTTCCAAACAACCCAAACACTGATCCTTGTTAAATGTCCTTTTTGACTTAGCATTCATTTGTGGCTCATTTCTGTTTCAATTAGCTTAAATAGAGTGACCTTGATGAGTGTATGTGTACTTGAGTGCCATATTATGTTTTCTTTACTAAGTTGGTTAAACAAATAAAACAGAAAATATTAACAGGAATGTTAAATTTGCCTATTACATTTGTGAAATAATTTTATTCATACTCTTCAGTAATGTTCAGTTTTAGTGTCTGTCAGCACATAGGCTTCTTAGAGCACATATATTTTTTTCCAGAGCACAACATCTCAACTTCTGCTGCTTAAATTGTTTGAGAGAAACCTTTTGAATTATTATGTTATTATTATCAGACATTTTCCAAAGATTTATACGTTAGTATAATTGTTTTTAAAAGTAATTCTATATTTCACCACCTACTATATTGTTTTTTATTATTTCTTTTCCTTCTTCCTCCTCTTTTTGTGATAGAAATTGAAGCCAAGACCTTGTAAATGTGAGACAAGTACTATCATTAGACAAGTACTATCCATGATCTATCAGTCTGTCTGTCTATCTATCTATCTATCTATCTATCTATCTATCTATCTATCTATCTATCTATCATCTATCTTTGAGATAGGATCCCATGTACACTAGATTGATATTGAGCTGTATGTAGTTAAACATGACCTTGGATTTACTGATCTCCTTGCCTCCTCTTCATAAGTGCTGTCATTACTGGCAGGTGGCACCATAACAGGCAACCTCTATTCTTTATGTTCTGTGTATGGGTGTTTTGCCTGCATGTATGCCTGTGTACCGTGTGTGTATGGTACCACTGGAGGCCAGATGAGGGTATCAGACCACCTAAACTAGATATTGTGATCTGTCATGTGGATCTGGGGAATTGAATCGAGGTCCTTTGGAAGATAATTCATGCTCTTAATCTCTCCTGATCCCCTATTTCTTAGATTTACTTATTTTTATTTTATCTGTATGAAATGTTTTTCTTTCGTGTATGTCTCTGCATCTTGTCAATGCTGTGTGTGAAGATGCCAAAAGAGGGTATTGGATTCCTTTGGAACTGGTATTATATAAGGTTCTTAGTGGCTGAGGAGGCACTGGGAATTGAACCCATGTCCTCTTGAAGAACAGTTAATTCTTTTAACCATTGAACCATCTCTCCAGCCCTCTATTTCCTTATACATTAACAAAGAGAAATTATATATGTTTGAGACTACACAAATTTTATCACAGAATGATTATTTTATTTTACTATAGCAATATTTCCTCAACCTCCTAGATAACTGTTTTGTTAGTGTACTCCACTTATACCATTGCGTTCATGTCCACATGCTGCTGTCATACTCACTCTATCACCTTCTCTTGATGCCCTCTCATCTTGTTTTGCTCCCTTTCCCAAATACTTCCCTTTATACTTTTATGCTACTCCCACTGTAGATTATGACTCCACTGTGTACAGTTTCTTTGTCCAGTCATTCAGTGCAGGCTCCTAGGCATACTCTAAAACTTGGTTATTATGAATAGTGTTGCAGTAAGCATGGGGATGCGGGTTTCTCTGTTGTTTGTTGACTCTGTCCCTTTCATTTCATTCTAAACTAGAGTGGTGCAATTGAAGTGGGCAGTAGTTCTGTTTCTAGTTTTGTGAGGAACTGGTAGTGATTTCTCTAATGGCTGCACTAATTTGCATCCCTCCTCAAGCGTGAATGAGGAATTTGCACCTTAACCCTCCCATCTTTGCCAGCATTTATTTCTTGTCTTCTTGTTGCTAGCCATTCATTTTACCTGGACTAAGATGGAAGCTCAGTGTAGTTTTTATTTGTGTTTACTCTTAAGGGCTGCTGCTCATTTTCTCATGGACTTATTGGTTATTGTACTTTGAGGACAGCTCAAGTCATTTGCTCATTCACTGATTGGGTTATTTGTTCTGGCTTTTAGGTTTTATTTTCTATGTGTTTTGAAAATTAATCACTTGACACATGGCTAACTGCTTAAACTTCCTCTGGTACTTGTCACCCTTACAGAAGCTTCTTAATATGTGTAGTCTCATCTATTAATTCTTGCTATTATAGTCTGGGCTATTGGAGTCCTATTCAGGAAATCATTGCCTATTTTATGTTGAACTGTTTTCTGCTTGTTTTTTCCTTTCTAATATCTCAGAATTATAAGGTCTTTTATCCATTTTGAGTTGATTCTTATAGCAGGTAAAATAATATAACGATCTTGGTGATAATCTCATACTTTAAGCTATGGGTTATAATTAGTAGTGGTTAATAAATTCATTCAAATTATTTGGTTTCTTTTCTCTTCTTTTCTTTCCTTTTCTTTTCATTTTGTTTCTTTTCTTTTTAAAGGTGATTTCTTAGTATATGGGAATTGGCTTGAACTTGCTTTAAGCTGAGTCTTGATCAAACAATGCTTTCTTTGGCAAAATTATCTGTGATATGGGAGATTTTGTAAATACTTAGTTTAACCTGTTTTCAAAAGAAACAAAACCTTGCCTTTTATTATGCCAAATGTATTTAATGCCTTTAAATCATAAACTGTAAATGGTAGAATTCGAATAATCCAGTAGGTGGCAGTCTCATCAAGAGAATTCTTAACACTGGCCTCTACTCGGGTACTAACAGTTATTTTGTAATAGAAAGACAGTTGATGTGGATGATTGCAGAATATGAGCGTTTATGTCAAAGAGAAAATCAAATTTATTTAAAAATATATCAAAGTAAAAATATGAAATCTCCATTATATTCCAAAGTAGAAGGAATAACACATTAAATCCCAGGATATTACTGCACACAATACCCATCTAGAATTCTAATTATTAGGTTTTTTTTTAATACTTCAGATTTAATAGGAAACAAGCTACTTCTTTATTTTTTTAATCACAGGTACCTCATATAGTGATATTTCACACATTGATATTGACATACTGCTGCTGTCTCTGTCAGCCCCTTTATCAGAAAATATGATTTTGTTTATCTCAGCTCCTAGCACAGTACTTGCAATACAGAGTCTTATAGTTAGGTAATCGAACCTTACTTAACCCTTCTCTTCTGTGTACTGTTGTAGGCAGTGTGACCTATGAGGTGTAGGTGCTGTGATTGTGTTTGTTTCACAGTTGAGGAATGTGAGGCATGGAGGTTTAATACCTTACAGTGGTTAGACAGATAATTCTGAGTTGAGACTGTCTTCTACTAAAATTCATGTTTCTTTTTCCTGCTTCAATTTGAAAAGATAATGGAGTATATAAAACTTTTATTGGCTAAATGTTTTGAAACATGAAATATATTATTTAACTCTGTCTGTAATAATGTACTATATTTTAAAAGAAGAGAAATGAGAACTGCTCCCTGTCTCAACAATATCTGTTGTATTTTCCTTTCCTGACTTACCTATGTTGACATATAAATGTGACATATAAAGCAGTAAGACCTGAGGGAAGAGATTTTTCTGCACTGTTCTGTTTCTAGGGTTATATTCTTGTGTGTTGCTTAGATTTTTCTTGGCCATTCTCAATTTTTATTTTTAAATTTTTTTGTTTGTATATGTATGTATGGCTGATGTTTGAATATGTGTACTGCAGCAGAGTCATGGAAGTGGCTTTTCTCCTTCCACCTCTGTGATAGACTGTCTTGGGATAGAATGAAGGTTGTCAGGTGTGGTTTTTGAATGAGATATCTCCAATAATATCAGGCATTGAACACTTGATTCCCAGTTGATGGTGCTGTTTGGGAAGTTTAGGGAGGTTATGTTTGTTGGAGGAAGTGTATCACTGGATGCTAGCTTTGAGAGTTTAAGGGCTGCTGTTGTTTCAGGTTGTCTCTCTCTGCTTTGTGACTCTGGTTCAAGCTGTGAGCTCACAGCTCCCCTCTACTGCTGCAGTGCCTTCACTGCATAATCACAGAATTAGCTCTCTAGAGTCAGAAGACCAAATAAACGCTTTGCTCGTTAAGTTGCCTTAGTCCTGGTGGTTTATTACAGTGGCACAAAAGTAAATACCAAAGCTGTTATCAGAGTGGGCTATTGCTGTGACAGACATGACTGTTGTGTTTCTGAGAAATGTGGAAGACTTTGAAATGTTGGAGTCAGAACACAATTGAACACCATAGAGGAGCTTACTGGGTCATTCTGATGGGAGCTTGAAAGACAGTAGTGCTGTGTCGCGTGCCACGGGGATGCCAAGGCAGGTTCAGAGCAGCTTGCCTTCGCAGCTTCTGCTTTATTCTGCTTCCCTCTCTCTCAGGTTTCACACAGCTGTAGCCGTTCACTCACTCACTCTGGTCTCTCTAACGCTGGTCTCTGGTCTCTCCTCATCTGGTCTCTCTAACGCTGGTCCGGTCTCTCCTACGCTGATCTCTCATCTCTGCTATGCGGGTCTCTCTCTCCTCATCTGGGGCTGCCCACAATTTATACTTCCATTCACTCATGTCACCTCACACCACCCAATCATAGACGCACATGTCCAAGGCAGCATGCACGATTGGTTGATAGAATGGTATCGAAATGTTGCGCTAATCTCTCCAAGGAGTTACACGTGCTGCTTTTATTGCGCATGACTGAGACTGGGATAAACAAGCGAGGTCATGGGGCTTAGCATAGAGCCAGGCGCCATCTTTGGCCCATGGGGCTGCGCCCGCTCCTCACAGTGCTGTACATCATTCCCTGCCAGACAAATATGTAGCAAAGATTTTCTCTCAGCTTGTAGGCAGTCTCTTTATGCTGGTAATCATTTTTAATTTTGATTTAATTTGTATTTAATTTTGATATAGTCTCATGTACAATCAATGCTGGTATGTGTTGGACTATTAGAATCATATTCAGGAAGTTTTGCCTTTACTTATATAACTCTCTTGTTTGTGTCTTTGGAACACATTCTTTCACTTCCTGTTGCACTGCCTGGCTTGGGACTCACTGTGTAGATCAGGATAGCCTTGAACTTACAGGAATTCTCCTGTCTCAGCCTTCTGAATGCTGATAAAAATGTGTACTCAACAACTATTGTAGGAAATATTTTCAGTATATTCATTAAGTCTGATTGCTTTGTTCCATGACTCAGTTTACATGTTTGCTTGTTGATTTTCTGTTTAAATGATTTGTCCACTTAGAAAAGTACAAGTCTGACCCATTTACTATACTTGAGTATCCTTCTCCCTTTATATTTAACAATGCATACTTTTATGTATTTGGAAGGTCCCATGTTTGGAAAATCTGGTTACATTTGTGGCATCTTGTTGAATCGGCCCTTTTATTAATAATGAACTTTATTAACTCTTTATATTTTCCTGATGTTTACTTTCTCTGACATTGCTGCTGTTGCTCAGTTTTTGTGTTCTCTCTCTCTCTCTCTCTCTCTCTCTCTCTCTCTCTCTCTCACACACACACACACACACACACACACATTTTTCCTAGCTCTTTACTCTCAGTCTCTGCTTTTTTTTTGCCTACAACTAGGATTAAAGGCATGTGTCACCATACCTGGCTTCTGTAATGTATTCTTATAAGTTGATTAATGTCTTAAGAGTTCATTTTGTTGTTGCTAATTTGTTTGTTTGTTTGTTTGTTTGTTTTGGATTGCCATTTGAAATAGATCTTACTATCTATCCCTGGTTGGCTAGGAACTTATAGTGTAGATCAGGTTGGCCTTGAACTAACAAAGATTCATCTGCTTTTGCCTACGACCAATGGGATTAAAAGTATGTGCTCTCCTGCTTGGTGGAGTTAATTAGAAAACAATCCTTAGTTTGAAAATGTATAGATTTAGAAGAAATTGTATCAACATTACAAAGAGTTTCATGTGCAGGTATCCAGTTCTCACCAATGGAAACCCTAACATAGCTATACTTCAGTATCACATTAATAAAATCTACCTCAGACCTCTTTTAATTTTTTTTTTTTTTTGGTAAACAGCATACTACTATGTTATAGTATACATTTCTCAATTTATTGGTTTAAATATTTGTGTAAGCTGTGAAATCTTTATAGTATTCTGTATAAACTTGTCAGTTTATTCTTGTCTCCAGATCTCTCATAGAACTTTAGACAATTCTCCTTTTCCAGAAAACACAATATTCAACAGTGACAGTAGAGGGTGCTGGAGGGACACTTCAGGGAGAAGGTGTGTTCCCCTTCTGATGTGCTTTGATTATTTTTCTTGTTTTTGCTACAGATCTAGGAATGATGCTGGATGCTAGTTGTTCATGCATGCAGTCTCTCCATGGTCTCATGCCTTTGGTTTTGGCACACTGAAACAACCATGTGAACCTCTCAATATGGACATAGTGTGCTCTAGGCTCTGTACCACATTGGATATGTGTTGGTATCAGGAATCTTGATTTTCTTTGCTTTTCTGCTGGCACATCTACCTGACAGCTTATTGACTTTCCCTGGAGGGTACAGCAAGCTTTGCTATCCACAGGGCTGCAATTACTTTTGCCTTTATAGGATGATATGAATGTCAGGAAAAAAAAATCTTCCCCATCTTTTTCAATTTTACTTTTACTTGGGATACTTTTTCTTTATCTTCCTATTACAGTAAATGATTCTTTTTAAAATTTTAATTTTTTTATAATTTTTAATTATGTCTGTGTGCTTGTATAGGGTTATATGCACAGAAGTGTAGGTGCTCTCAGAGGCTAGAGGAGTTGGTTTCCCTGTGGCTAGACTTGCAGGTGGTTGTGGATGCTGAGAGTCAGACTTGAGTCCTCTGGAAGAACAGTATGTGCTGTTAATTTTCTGAGGCATCTCTCCAGTCTTGAAGAATTTCTTTGTAGTATACCTTTCCTGTTCAGAGTATTGTGTGCTCTATGCCATTATTGTATCTCAGTTGACAGATTAATCGAACTAGTTTCTAAGATATTAGCCAGTCCCACAGATAAAGCTTCTAATACTTTTCTGGGGGAGCAAAACAAATAAGCCAACAGAACCCAAGTAATTATTTTAGATAGCGTTAAGTGTCATGAAATTGATAAGGTAACAACTTCCTGCTGGTAGGTTTTACCAAGTGTTTATCTCATTCCAGGTTTCTCATATATAGACTTGTTTATACCAAAGCAAGAACTACAAAGGTGGTTTTTTTCTTATTTCTTTTGGCATGGTGCTACAGCATGGTATTTACCTTTGTAAGAAATATAGCTTGCTAATAAGGCAGCAGTGAATGAGAGCATCTTGCTTTTCTTTCCAAAGCCTTTCCCTTTGACATCTGTGGGACCTTTTTAGGCAAATAAATTAGGAATACATTTATATACTTACAGAAAGAGTAAAATTGTTTTTATTTTACTAATAAAACATTGCTTAGTTAATAACATTTTATCTTTATTTTTTAATAGAATCTTTTAAAAAGGTCTTATGTATATGTCCACATGTCTGTCATGTGTGCGCGTGTACCCTTGGGAGGACATCAGACCTGGAGCTGGAGCTACATGTGATTGTGAGCCATCTAAAGTGGGTGCTGGGAACTGAACTGCGGTTGGCTGGATGGAGTGGCATGTGCTCTTAGATACTGAAATATCTCTTCAAACCACCTTAATGGAAGCATTGGAGAGGGAAACAGTATTTAAAAATTTTTTGGAACCTTTTGAGGGAAGAGAAAAAAACCCAAATAATATTATTTTAATTTAGTAGGGCAGAAAATGGAGAGTTCTCTCATTCTCGTGGCTTGGTAGAATTAACATAATAAAAATAGCACCCCACCAAAAGCAATCTACAGATTCAATGCACATAGCAGGTCTAAGTCAGCCTGGAATACATGATACCCTATGCCAACAACAAACAGACAATCAAACAAGCAGGCGAGCATTGGAAAGCTGGCTGGCAGTTAAGAGCTTACTTCTCTTGAAGAAGCGCTGAGTTTTATTCTCACCCCCCATCAGGTGGCATAAAACTATCTGAACTTCAGCTCAAGGAAATCTGCCAGCATGAGCACAGAACTCTACAACACACACACACACACACACACACACACACACACACACACACAATGCACTGGCATCATAGAACTTACTGTATTTGACAGTCATTGCTTGTTTACTTATTTTTCTCTCCTGTGACTGTGCACTCATTGAGAATACAAATGAGACAGCAGTTTCCTTTCCTGCCTTGCTCACGGAATTAATTAAAGAAAGTTGAAAGCGCTGAAATCCTCAGAGAACCACATAATATTGATATTAGGTATAGTGTTACTAATAATACCTATCATATTTCCTGGTATATTTATTCTTAATATATACTTTCATGATGTTTATGAAAAGTCTTATGTGTTTTTATGAAGTATAATTTTAGAAATTACTAATAGGGCTTGATAAGAAATGTGTAGTTTTATTGCTGGAGGAATTAAAGTTTCTCTGTTTTACCTATCTCATTTTCTAGATAAAAAAGCAGAGGCCCAAAGGTAATAGTTAGGTGCTTCCCAAATGTCATACTGCTGGCTGGTGGCAGTCTTTTATTTATAAGCCAGGGAAAGAAGAGTGTATCAGAGATCACTGAACTAAGGTCATGAGTATTACTATTTAAGGGAATTTGAACTTTCAAGGTCTTTTTGCTGCAAAGTGTAATACAGGATTATTATCCCAAGATAATGTAATTATAGTTTTGCCATTTATGTCCAAGTGACTGAGAAGTAACGGTATGGTACTTTATATTTTCCAAAACAACCAAAAGAAGAGAGCTTATACTAAAAACTGTGGCATTGATTTAGGCAGGAGCTTTGAGAAATAGATTTAAACATTCTTATAGTACTTTCATATAGTAACTTTAAAAAGTTTAAATCTAGGAGCATGTTCTTAACCCAAAGAGATACTGGAGAGAGCAGAGCAGGCAGGAGAATTTAGGACACAAAATGAACACATGAACAACAATTACATTATTATTATTAACAAGAGGTAAGGCCACAGTAGAAGAACTGATACAAAAATCATATACATTTAAAGGAGATAATGTAATTTAAAAATTTGAATATTAGAACAGATTGTGTTTTCAGTGGCCCAGGAATATTTTTGGAGAATTATCATATGAGTTTACAGGCTTTATTGTTAGTATAGGTGTGGCCTTTGCCAGACACCAAAAGGGAGCCTTGAGCATGGTACTCCCAGTGCTCACAGGAAGTATATGCACTACTTAGCGGAGTCATACCTGTGCAGAAGTGTGCTGCTAGGATAGCAAGCCTTTGTGTAACAGGAAGGAGAACTAAGTGTAGACTGTGGTAGCTCCAGTATAAAAGTCAACACTTTAGTTTTACAGTGTTGTTAAGGGTGCCAGGCAGCCTCTCTACCACTGGGCTCCTTATGCAGTGCATGGCATTTTATTTTTTAATTTCAAAAGTTTATGTTTGATTTAATTGTATTCTTTACTCCCTATATAAAATTCTGCATGGCATATTTTTTATACTTTAGGGTTTCTCTGGTTAAAAGCTCTGTTAAGTGTGACTGTTCTTCAGCAGAATGACGCTCTGGACAGGTCACAGTGCATATTGAGCCGTAAGATCTATTTACTAGTAATATAAATTTTGGCGTATTGTTTAACTAATCTGAACATGACTGATCTACCCATAAAGTAGAGCTAATGTAGCCTAGAAATTTTTAAAAAGCAGAAGTTTAGAGCTTATGAAAACCTTTTCCAAATAAAGTAGTGTTGGTAAGATGCTTGAAGCTATATTAGCACCAGGAAGCATGGGCAATCTTAATCATATATTGGGTAATATTGTTAACAGTATGATAGAACAGTTAGTGATGAAGCTTGTGTAACTGGTTTTTATCTCAACTGAGTATATAACACTAACATGCTATGTGGTGGATATGATTCACGAGGACCAGGGTACTAAAAGTTTTATTTTGTTAATCTAGCACCATACACAGAGAGCACCATGTCTTTTTCTTATATTAAAAGTAATTTTTTACAAACTTAATTCATTCATTAATTAATGTGCTATTAGGAATTAAGTATGGGTTAGTTAATTATGACCTGTAGTTTTGGAATAACTATAAGGCAAATGAAAATCTTTATTTTTCTAGGAACTAATTTATATCTTACTACTATATTAATAATTTAATATAAGTTTTAGGAAAATTTCTGATCTTGGTTATTTATTTGTAAAATAAAGACCTGAGAATAAGACACCTTATCTTTATGATTTGTATATAATTTTGTTATGTTTCTTGGGTTTTTATTTATTATGTTCTCGAAAAGACAAAGCTATTTGTGAGTACAAACCTCAGACTGTATGTTAGGGCTTGTTGCTCACTGGACTTCTGTGTTCTTCTTGATACCTTATTTTTCCTTTTCTTTTCCCCCAATATTTTCAGATGTTTTGGAATGTTATTAAGCCCAGGTCGAAACGTGAAGAACAGTGACATGCATTTACTGGATATGGTAATGACAACCTTAAGTGTCCTAATCAAGTACAGAAGACAGTTATTTTATATTTTAAAATTTTGTCATGTTGTCAGAGTTGTTTATTTTAATTTTGTGATGGCAGTAATTAAATTTGGAAACTCAAACTTAAAATTATGTATGAAGGAAAGAAAGTTTGTACACAAACAATTGTGTGTAGGGTGAAAGCTGCAGGGACAGGGCCTGTCTCCTTCAGCCAGTTGGTTTCTTAGGAACAAGTCTCTCCTTTGAGCCTAAGGTAACAAGCAAATGTTTTCAAAGTGCACATAACTTTCATTTAGTTAATGTGCAGTCAATTGCAGCTCTGTGACACTTATTTTCTTTGAAGCATTTCTTTGAGTTTGTACTTAGCAATGGATATTGACTAGGTTTCTTTGAGGAATGCTGTTAAAGGATTAATGAGCCAGGCAGTGATGGCACAAGCCTTTAATCCTAGCACTTGGGAGGCAAAGGCAAGCAGGTCTCAGTGAATTCAAGGTTGGCCTGGTCTACAGATATAATACCAGGACAACAGGGGATATAAAGAGATACACTGTCTTGAAAAACAACAAAAACAAAGAAACAAAGCAACAAAAAAGATTAATGATATAGTAATGTTTGCTGTGAAGGTAGCAAGGCATTTTAACTCTTAAAGAGAAGTGCCTTCTGGTGCTGCTGTTAATGAACATTCACTTGGTGATTTAGGATGTTGCAGAAATGTTAGCGTAAGCATAAAATTCTTTACTTTGTGAGTTTAGTTTTATATATTTTATATATTTCCTTTCAACAGTGTTTCATAAACATAATTTAAATATCACTGAGGGAAGTTTTTCTTTTAATTATTTCATGGTAACTATGTCAGCATTAATTTTCTAGCAATATTAGAACACATTATTAAAAAATTTGAGAACCTAGTTATATGCCAAACACTATGTGATGTATTGGGGTTTTAGATTTGTGTAAAAAATATAGTTCTTTTTTTTTTTTTTTTTTTTACATTTTCTTTATTTACATTTTAAATGTTATCACTTTTCCCAGTCCTCCCTCCCCAAACCTCCTGTTACCTCACTCCCCCTGCTTCTATGAGGGTGCTCCCCAACCCACTCACCCACTCCCATATCCCTGCCCTGGCATTCCCCTACACTGGGGCGTCAAGCCTTCATAGGACCAAGAGCCTCTCCTTGCATTGATGCCCAACCAGGCCATCCTCTGCTACATATGTAGCTGGAGTCATGGGTCTCTCCATGTGTACTCTTTGGTTAGTTCTTGGGAGCTCGGCGGGGGGCGGTGGGGGGGGGTCGGGTCTGGTTGACTGATACTGTTGTTCTTCCTATGGTGTTGCAAATCCCTTCAGCTCCTTCAATCTTTTCTCTAACTCCTGCACTGGGGACTCCATGCTCAGTCCAATGGTTGGCTGCAAGCATCCAATTCTGTATTTGTCAGGCTCTGGCAGAGCCTCTCAGGAGACAGCTATATCAGACTCCTGTCAGCAGCACTTCTTCGCATCCACAATAGTGCCTGCATTTGATGACTGTCTATGGGATGGAACCCCAGGTGGGGCAGTCTCTGGATGGCCTTTCCTTCAGTCTCTCTGCTCCATGCTTTGTTTTCATATTTGTTACTGTGAGTATTTTGTTCCCCATTCTAAGAAGGGCCAAAGCATTCACACTTTAGTCTTCCTTCTTCTTGAGCTTCATATGGTCTGTGAATTGTATCTTGGGTATTCTGAGCTTTTGGGCTAATATCCACTTATTAGTGAGTGCATACCATGTGTGTTCTTTTGTGATTGGGTTACCTCACTCAGGATGATATTTTCTAGTTCCATCCATTTGCTTAAGAACTCCTAAAACTGATAAACCACTTCAGCAAAGTGACTGGATATAAAATTAACTCAAACAAATCAGTGGCCTTCCTCTACTCAAAGGATAAACAGGCTGAGAAAGATATTAGGGAAACAACACCCTTCACAATAGCACAAATAATATAAAATACCTTGGTGTGACTCTAACCAAGCAAGTGAAAGATCTGTATGACAAGAACTTCAAGTCTCTGAAGAAAGAAATTGAAGATCTCAGAAGATGGAAAGATCTCCCATGTTCATGGATTGGCAGGATTAATACAGTAAAATGGCCATCTTGCCCAAATCAATCTACAGATTCAATGCAATCCCCATCAAAATTCCAACTCGGTTCTTCATAGAGTTAGAAAGAGCAATTCTCAAATTCATTTGGAATAACAAAATACCCAGGTTACGGAAAACTATTCTCAACAATAAAAGAACTTCTGGGGGAATCATCATCCCTCACCTCAAGCTGTACTACAGAGCAGTAGTGATAAAAACCTGTATAGTGTTGGTACAGATACAGACAGGTAGATTAATGGAATAGAATTGAAGACCCAGAAATGAACCTACACACCAATTGTCACTTGATCTTTGACAAAAGAGCTAAAACCATCAGGTGGAAAAAAGACAGCATTTTCAACAAATGGTGCTTGTTCAACTGGGGGTCAATATGTAGAAGAATGCAAATTGATCCATTATTTCCCTGTACAAAACTCAAGTCCAAGTGGATCAAGGACCGCCACATAAAAACTGATACACTGAAACTTATAGTAGAGAAAGTGGGGAAGAGCCTCCTGAACAGAACACCAATGGCTCATGCTGTAAGATCAAGAATCGACAAATGGGACCTCATAAAATTGCAAAGCTTCTGTAAGACAAAGGATACTGTCAATAGGACAAAACAGCAACCAACAGATTGGGAAAAGATCTTTACCAATCCTACATCCAATAGAGGGCTAATATCCAGTATATACAAAGAACTCAAGAAGTTAGACTCCAGAGAATCAAATATCCCTATTAAAAATGGGGTACAGAGCTAAACAAAGAATTCTCAACTGAGCAATATTGGATAGCTGAGAAGCACCTAAAGCAATGTTCAGCATCCTTAGGCATCAGGGAAATGCAAATCAAAACAACCCTGAGATTCCACCTCACACCAACCAGAGTGGCTAATATTAAACATTCAGGTGACAGCAGATGCTGGCGAGGATGTGGAGGAAGAGGAACACTCCTCCATTGCTGGTAGGATTGCAAGCTGGTACACCCACTCTGGAAATCAGTCTGGTGGCTCCTCAGAAAATTGGACATAGTACTACCTGAGAACCCAGGTAGTACTGGGCATATACCCAAAAGATGCTCCAATATATAACAAGGACACATGCTCCACTATGTTCATAGCAGCCTTATTTATAATAGCCAGAAGCTGGAAAGAACCCAGATGTCCTTCAACAGAGGAATGGATATAGAAAGTGTGGTACGTTTACACAATGGAGTACTACTCAGCTATTAAAAACAACGACTTTGTAAAATATAGTTCTTAGTAGCTGTGTGCACTTATTCTTGTGGTGAAGTCAGACCTTTTGAGTGTGTAATTTCAGCAATGGTTAAGTGCTTTCTGTAGTGTATAGTGTGCCATGGACACAGAGAGGAAATACTGCCTGGATAGGTCACATGAGGACAGCCAGTTACATTGAATGCGTTAGTATAGATTAGTTGTTGATTCATTTCTCTTTTACTTTTCTCTACAACACATCTGTAATGAATGTTGGTTTTCCATAAGCAAGTCATAACATTTTTAGACATGAGAATAACAGAAGAAAGCTTTTTGAGATTACTGAGGCATTATAAAAAGATTAAGATGCTGGCTTCTAGTTATGGTCCTTCAGAATCTATAGGATAAAGGTGAATCATTGCTAGAAATTTCCACATAAAACCTACAGTCAGATTATAGAGTTATAAGGTGGTGTGAATCTCTGAGGTTCCTTAGTCATATCTGTGTGATTTGACTCCAGTTTTTGAATCATCAGTATCAAAGGCCTAGACAGTATTCATATTCCTGGGAACAGAAGTGGGGTTACTGTACAATAAACAGTTGAGCAGTGCTTGGCTTTGCATTTTTAATATCAAATTCTCTGGTGTTGTTAATCTTCTTGATATCTTAATATATGGTCACTGACCCTAGGCTAGATTTTGTCTAATAAAAAGAAGCTCAATACTTCATATTGAAACCAAGGAGGTAATTCTGGTTATTGACAGGATATTCTTTGTAATAAGCAAAAGCTACACTCTTTGCAACTTTGCCTAAATATTTTAGTTTTGCTCTTAGAGTAAGATGTTCATAGTTTTGCTTCTATGACATACCCAAATGTCATGTGAAACTGAAAACAAGTTTTCTGTCACTTCATTTATTTTAAAAGTCTTTGAAAAGGCATGCATGTTACATTTACCAGTTTATGAAATGTTTTTTATGTATACTGAGCAATTTGTCATGATAAAAATTATTTTTAAAATTTCAGATTTGAAAGCACTCTATTTACATATATTCTACCCCTCTTCTTCCCACTCTTTCTTGGATTCATGATCTCTTCTGTAATTGCTATTGCCACACTCATACATATATATATATGCATATATATGTACACATTCACAGCCACTTGTTTACTGTTACATTTGTGTTGCTGGTATATGCATATGTTTAGGGATAATCACTTGAAATTGGATAATGTATCAGGAAGTTCATCCCTGGAAAATAGTGATTTTTCTCTCTCATAACAACCATTGACTGCCCATTGTTCTTAGTACGGGTATGGCCTTGAGAAACTTCGTCCATCTCCAATGGTATGTCCAATGCTGTGCTCATTATGCAAGTCTTTCTTAGGCAAGGGCAGTGTTATGTTTTCATGGCTGTAGCGTATTTGTCATGCCTAGTGGTCCTCTGGCTCTGAGACTCTTCTCTCTATTTCCCCTAGTGTTCTCTGAGCCTTAGGTGTAGGGTGTGCTGAAGATACTCTGTTTAGGACTGGGCACCCCATGGCCATTTGTTCTCTGCATATTGACCAGTTGGGGGTCTTTGTAGTAGTTTCCATCTCCTGCCAAAAGATTTTTAGATCAGGATTGAGAGTTAGATTTATCTGTAGGTATGTTATACAATGAATGTTTATAAAGCAGTTAGAAGCTATATTGATGTAGAAAAATGATAATAGTAATTTTTTCCTTACTATCTATGACTTCACCACCTATGGGTAGAAGCCTAGGTTTATGGTACCAGACATGAGTTCTCTTGCCTTACGTGGGCCTTAAGTCCAATTATGCAAGATGCCAGGGAGAAAAGTAATCCATAATCCTACCCAGCTGTGGAACCGACAAACCATAACAATTACTCACCCTGCAAGATATTCCCAATGGTACGATACTGGTATTATTTATCTCTTGGATAATGCATATTTTCCCTATGCATATTTTCTAATTAGGTGCATTGAGACTTTTAAAAAATTTTACTTATTTTTATTCTTTAATCCTTTTTTACAGTTCAGACTATATCTCCCTCCTAATCTGCCCCCCTGACTACTCTTCATCCCATACCTCCTCCTCACCTATCTTCAAAAGAATGTCCTTACTCCACTACCACCCAATCCCACCAGCTCTCCCCATTCCCTGGGGCCTCAAGTCTCTCGAGGGTTAGATGCTTCTTCTCTCATTGAAGCAAGACCAGACAATCCTCTGCTGTATATGTGTCGGGGGCCTCATATCAGCTGGTGTATGCTGCTTGGTTGGTGGCTCAGTGTCTGAGACATCTCAGGGGTCCAGGTCAGTTGAGACTGCTGGTCTTCTCATGGGGCCTCCTTCTTCCTCAGCTTCTTCCAACCTTTCCCTAATTCCACCACAGGGGTCCCTGGCATATAGAAATTTGGGGTAAGAAGTTATTCCTGTTCTGAATGGGGACTAGTTAGTAGGGTAGTGGAGAGCTAGAGGGGTGCATGTGTGTGTGCATGTGCACGTGCATGTGTATCTGTGTGTGCATGTGTGCGTGTATGACTGGGTGCATGTGTGTGAGCATGTGCGTGCGCATGTGTGCATGTGTTATGTGTGAAGGAGAGGAAGGATGAGTTTATGACTGTTTTTAGGGTGGAATTGCTTAGTAGGTTTCCTTTCAGTCACCTCATCTCTGGAATGCAGGATTCTTCGCCTATCAAATTGATAATAATATACTAGAAAATAGTTTACAGGAATTCAGAGAAATGTCTATTGGGAATGGAAAAATTTTAATAATGAAAAGGAAGTTTTCTTTGTTTTGGTCTTGTTCTTTTTTCAGTTAATAATATGAGGACATCAGAAACCAGAAAGTCTTTTTTGTTTGATTGTTTTGTTTGTTTGTTTTTGTTTTGTTTTTCGAGACAGGGTTTCTCTGTGTAGTCCTGGCTGTCCTGGAACTCACTTTGTAGACCAGGCTGACCTCAAACTCAGAAATCCACCTGCCTCTGCCTCCTGAGTGCTGGGATTAAAGGGGTGTACCACCACGCCCGGCTAGAAAGTCTTATTGATAGCATTCTTTTGCATTTGCACATGTTCCCACACTTCTTGGTGTTCTTCCACAAGGTGCCATTTGTCTCTCTTTCTCTGAAACACATATGCGCAAGTTATGTATGATTTAGCTTCCACTGCAGGACTTGCTAGTTTTAGTAAGAGTCAGTAGCTGGCCAAGTAAAAACATTAAAATGGAGGCGTTAGGGAGAAAAAGATGATAACTAAATTGAAGGGAGGGCAGGAGGAGAGAGAGGTTTGAAGATATTATTGCCATAAAGCATAGAAACATTTAAGACCATTAAATATTAGAAGAAGACAGAGAAAATTACCACTTTTCCTTTTGTGATTTGCTATTAATTTATTATTTTTGTATGTAATTGTGTGTGTGTTTCTTTTCTGGTGCTAGGAATTGAACTTAGTGCAGGTAATTTTACAATGTGGTCTTTTATATTATAGATATTTTGGCAACAAACAAAAGATCATGTTTAATGCAACATTAGTATGTTTTTGTGATTCAGCATGAATGGGTACACCTCTTTTCATGTGAGGAGAATGTATCTTTATGTTGAACCTGTGTTTGAAGATAGCTGGAATATAACAATATTCAAAGAAATGCTTTTGCACGGGGAAATTTATATTAAAACTTAAGCCTCATTTGAATGTAGATTCATATTTTAATAAAATGACTAAGGGTATAATTTTAGAGTGTGATAATTTTTCTCCTGCATAATATCTGTTCCTGATTGAACTTTTGTAGGAGTCCATGGGAAAGAGCTACGATGGGAGAGCTTACGTCATCACAGGCATGTGGAACCCCAATGCACCAATATTTCTGGCTCTTAATGAAGAAACGCCGAAAGGTGACTTTTCTTAAGATATTTCTTATTACTTCATAATTTTCATTGTGAACAATTTGTTTTATTACATTTTTAGAAAGTACTGATGCCTGTTTAAATTGAAGATATACTTATTTAGAATATTTGTGAATATTTATGAAGTTCCTTTTTGTATTTTTTTCATGCTTTTGTGGAGAAAACTATTAGTTAAAACAAATCCTTTGAAAGTCACAATGGCTGTTCATATCTGCTGTGTGAGAAGCATTGACCTGTGTGCTCTATGGCTGTAAAGTTGCTGGTTTTACTTGGTCGAGTGTGATGGAGGAGGGTGACATATACAAGCCAACAGATTTCAGGAACTTGTGTATCTTTGCTTACCATTTTAACTAAGAAGTGTACATTACTAACATTTTTATTATTGACTCAGTCTAGAATTTCGATCTTTGATCTGCCCTTAAACTAAATTTAAAGAGTTACTTGATTTATAGTTTTATCGAAAATGCTTTATTTTTATTCTGTTAAATTTTATGTTTATAATACGTCATCTTGTTTCATCTTTAATTTTATTTATTTATTTAGGCCCTTATTTTATGCCCACAGTTGACTTCTGGCTAAAGATAGGAAGTATCAATTATTACGAATAGCAAAATATGTTCTTCTAGTGAAGAACATTGAAATAACTTTCTCTATTATCTGCTATGTCCCCAGCTCAGTTAATTATTTTTTGAGACTATATGTGCATTATGAACAGTGAAAGTATTTATGATTCTTCAGAGTTTTTTTCTCTTAATTCATACCACACAGAGATGTTTATATTAGCAGTACTCTGCTGTATAGGTTTTACACGAGATGGTTGAGCATCTCCTCTAGTTTGTAATCACCATACAGACTTATCAATTTCTGTCATTTCTGATTCAGGTTGAAAGAATGCATCTTTGATTTTCTAGTGATTGTGTAAGAAACCTGATAATTTTACAGTAAAATTTATCTTCAAATTTTATTTGTTTATATTTTTTCATTGCTGGGAATTCAACCCCAGTCCTTTTCCAATTTTTCTACAGTCTTTGTGTTTTATATTAAGAATCTGATTTGGAGAATGGAATAAGACATCTGTCAGGAGATTTAGACACTTGATTATGATAGAATAATCAGTGCCTGAGGAACATTCTTAGAATACTTGATTACATACTTATTCAATGGTTAGCAAGTATTTAAAAATAAATATCTACAAGGAAATATGCTTGTCTAGATATATAATTCATGTGTAACTTATTAGACCTTATTTTCTTCAATAACAAGGAATAATAAAACCCAGAAATTTTCTATTGCAGATAAACGGGTGTACATGACTGTTGCAGTGGACATGGTGGTCACAGAGGTGGTGGAGCCAGTCCGCTTTCTCCTGGAGACAGTAGTTCGTGTATACCCTGCAAATGAGAGATTCTGGTATTTCAGCAGAAAGACTTTCACAGAGACTTTCTTCATGAGGTTGAAACAGGTAGGATGTTTTTGGGTTTTTTTTGTATAGTAGCATTGCTTTATCTCTCTCTTGACAAGATCTCACATATCCCAGGATGGCTTTACACTGATAAATGTAGCTAAAGAGGATCTTCAGCTTGTCTCTACCTCCCCAGTGCTGGGATTATAGATGCATGCCACTACAGTCTATGCATTGCTAGGGCTCAAACCTAGGACCTTGGTCACGCCAGCCAAGTACTCTGCCTACAGCTGTGGTATAGCCCTAAGCCATCTGCCTTCATTTTTCTTTATATGCAAATAGACCCCCCTTATATCACAACTAAATGAAATTTCTCAAAAAAAAAAAAATCAAGTGGTATGTGAATCCAACCAATGGAATGTGTGAAAACTGCACATTTTGATAATTCACAAGTTGTTATGTATCTTAATAAGCCTGAACTCATGTGCCTATAGACTGTCACTATATTTAATAGAAATAATAATCAGTAAAAGACAAAGGTTTCTTCTTTTATCTACAATTACTTGGAACACTAACCTTCTAACAAAATAAAATAAAGAACAACAACAAAACCCAACATCACCTCCCCAAAATAAACAAATAGAAAAATTTTATGCTTAAAAATGTAATTGTATCTGATAGTGATCTCTATTTGCCATATTTAGTAACCCACATTAGTTAACTTTTCTCATTTTGATCATCAGTTAGAGTATTTAAGATTGCTTTCATATTAAGTGAACAAAATTTATGTTCCCATGGCATTCTTAAATTAGTCACCTTAGAACATAAGATGTAATTTTGAAAATAGGAAATGGATTTTCTTTTTCATCTTGTTCTGACTCTTACTTTGACCACAATTTCCCTCCATCTCCTTCCGGATTCTCCTCAACTCCTTACCCATCCAACTCCAAGCTGCCTTTTTCTTTTTTTTCTCTTTTCTTTTCTTTCCTTTTCCTTTTTAAGAAAGAAACAGGCAAATTGAAAATAAAAAACAGAATAGGACAAAATAAGGGCAGGGGCCAGGGTGGTAGGGAGAGGAATGAGAAGCACATGCCCATAAAGAAAACTCATAAAAATACAAAATTGGAAACCACAGTGTATAAACAAAAGACCAGTAAGGAGAAACGTGTTCAGATAAAGGCCTATGAGACAAAAATACCACTGAGTTAATTTTGTGTTGGCCAATTATTGCTAGGCATGGGGCCAGCCCTTAACTATAGTTTGTATGCCCAAACTATATAGTTTGAGACACCATTGGAAAAGACTATTTATTTATTTATTTATTTATTTATTTATTTATTTATTTAAGCAGTTGTCAGGTGGAGCTAGCTCCTGTTAGGGATGGGAGCTTGTATCCACTTCTCCTCTCTTATCTGAGACCCCATCTGGCTTAGATCCATAGAGATCTTTCTGCCTCTGCCTCCTGAGTGCTCGGATTCAAGGCATGTGCTACCACTGCCCGGCTTTGTTTGACATAGAGTCTCCAACTTGCAGTGATCCCCTGCCTCTGCCTTCCAAGTAATGGAATTATAAGTGTACACCACCATGCCCTGGTATTTTAATTATTATTATTAGATATACAGGCCCTATATATTCTGCCACATATGTATGTTAGTCCTTTTGTGTTTAAAAGGCATTAAAACATGTAATTTTTGTTTTGTATTAAATGAAAAAGATAATGGGAAAATAATGTAAATTCTAATATTGTCAGTTTATAAAATGTCTGTTTTTAGTGTGTAAAATTCTTCTTCTTTTTTTTTTTTGTTGTTGTTAGTAGTCCTGGTCTCCCAAATTTTATATTTTTGACCTTGTAACTGTAGAATACAAAATGCAATGTGACCATTTCAGCAAGTAAACACAGGAGCCATTTCTCAAGTTTCATATTAAAAAATGTGTCACAGCTTAATGCAACCTCATGTAGTAGGTAATTTGAAATTACCATGGTTTTATCTTTTATCTTTTATTATTTTAGCTGGTAGTTTTCATCAGTTTTTATTGCTGTGTGGAATAGTTTTGTAGCATATTATAAAGAACATTATAGGGGCATCATTCAAAACTTCAATCTTCCAAATATCTTTTAATGTTTTTTGAGATTTACCCTCTTTTATCTCCTATCTGCCTATTTTTTCTGCTTTCTTTTTTTTTTTTTTTTTTTTTTTTTTTTTTTTTTTTTTTTTTTTTTTTTTTTTTTTTTTTTTTTTTTTTTTTTTTTTTTCTTCTTTTCTTGTTTTTGGTTGCTTGTTACCATTGTCAGGGGATTCATTATTTCAAAGTAATACAAATGATATTTAATGATGGAATTTTGCCTATCTTATTGCTTGTTCAGTATTTTGTTGAGAGTGTGCATATATGTGCATGTCCGTGTATGTGGGTGTACATGTGTGTGCAGAGGCCAGAGGTCAGACCTAGGTGTTGCCCTCAGGCACTTGCTTTTACCTCGGCTTTTGAGACATAATTACAAGCTAAACTTGGAGCATGCCATTTCAATAGGCCTGCCAGCCAGCCTTCTCCAGGATCTTGTGTGTTTCCATCTCCCCACTGGGATTGCGCATCCAGTATCCAGCCACCTCTTTAATGTGGGTGTTGAGGATTGGGCCAATGTCCTCATGATTTCATGGCAGCAGCTTACAAACCAAACTCTCCTCCCCAGTTCCTAGTACATCACTCAAAATTCGGAAATCTGTTCCCTATAAAATGATTTCTGCTTTTTCTAGTTTCAAAATGTATAGGTTGGTTTGTTTATTTATTGGATGCAAGGTCTGGAAGCTCAGGCTGGCTTTAACCTCACTATGTAGATGAAGATGGCCTTAGATTTTATTTTGTTTCTAATCCTTCTGTCTTTATCTTACAAGTCCTGGGGTTGTAGGTGTGTGGTATCATATCAGGTTTTATGTGACGATGGATGGAGATTGATCCCAAGCCCTTTTGGGATGATAGGCAAGCACTGTGAAATGCAGTAAAATTGATGGAAACAAACTTGTTTTAGGCATTGAGGAACAGGCATGTAGAGATAGGAACTTGGAAAATGTGACATTTCCTTGACTGAATGCATAGTCCTGTTAGGCACCTTTGAGAATCAGGGAAATAGGAGATTTGGGAAGTAGGTGGGTTTCTGTACCATAGGTTACTTTTTAAAAGATCAATGAGTCAGCAGCACTGGACACATGCATAGCTTTAACATCTCTTATTCTGGGGATATGTGATCAGTTACAAGGAATGATCTGAGGCAGTTACACAAAATAAAACAAAATCAACAAAAAGCAGAAAAACCAATGTTATAAAAGAAATGCTCATATGTTACTAGTTTTAAAGTAATCTTAAACAAGGTTATCTATGATACAGTCATTTAGGAAATAACATTGACACCAGGATAAAATGTATAAAGTGAATGCACATTTCTTCCCATCTCTGCATCCCTGTCTCTTCCTCTTTCTTTCTTTCTTTCTTTCTTTCTTTCTTTCTTTCTTTCTTTCTTTCTTTCTTTCTTTCTTTCTTTCTTTCTTCTTTCTTTCTTTCCTCCCTTCCTTCCTTCCTTCCTTCCTTCCTTCCTTCCTTGTTTTTTTTTTTCTTTTCGAGACAGGGTTTCTCTGTATAGCCCTGGCTGTCCTGGAACTCACTCTGTAGACCAGGCTGGCCTCGAACTTAGAAATTAGCCTGCCTCTGTCTCCCAAGTGCTGGGATTAAAGGCATGCGCCACCACGCCCAACCTCTTTCTGTTTTTTGAGAGAGTATTTTCACTCTGTAGCTCAAGCTGATCTGGAACTCATTTTGTAGCCCAGGCTGGTCTCAAACATGATAGCAGTTTGCCTGTCTCAGCCTCCAAAATGCTGAGATTATAGGCATGAGCACAATTTCCAGCTCTAGATTGGCATTTCATAAAACAAAATTAGTAAGGTTTGAAGAATTAAAATAATATCTATTGGCACATCTAATGTCATGTTAAACAAATGTTCTGAAAAAACATGTTGCTTATTATAGATATTTTCAACTCTAATAATAAATGGTGTTTATTTACTGGAACATCTGTTCTGAAATGATATTCTGAATTTTATATTTGACTGTAAAAGAATCACCTCTCATTTATGTGTTTTTTAGATTGCAAGTGTTTTGGGTTTAAACAGATGAAATAAGCATTTAGAGATTACATATAAAACCAGTGTGTCAGATGGGCTGCTCTTCAACAGACAGTAAATCCTTTCCTCTCTCTAAACCTTAGTTTTCTTACTTTAAAGTTAGAGTGTGGATTGATACCATTATTGAAGGCATTTCTGACATTGGGATTATTGAGCTACAGGGAAGATAATTCAGTGAATGTCACAGGCAGGTTAACTGAAGGACAAATCACTTTTGGCATATGTGGTATAGTATTTATAATAATGGTATACCATTTAAACTAAGCTCACAAACTCACAGGATCTTTGTTATATTAATAAGGAAGTATATAAGAAGAATAGATAGCTATGCATATGGTATCTGCCAAATGAAAAGAATGTCCTTTACTATGGTGTTTTAGATGTAGGGGACCACAGCAGTAAAATGCCATAGGTGATAGGAAAAGCTCCTTTGAGGAAATATACATCAGTTCCTATAAGCCTTGTAGAAACTGAGAGTAGAATCTGTGTTCACATTTAATTAAAAATTTTTTTTATGTGCCTTGTTGTTTCGCCTGCATTTGTGAGGGTGTTAGATTCCTTGGAACTAGAGTTGCAGACAGTTGACAGCTGCCATGTGGATGCTGAGAATTGAACCCTTCTTCCTCTGGAAGAGCAGCCAGTACTCTTAACTGATGAGCTATCTCCCCTGTCCACTTGTGCTCACATTCAAGATACCATGTATATTAGTGGTTTTGTTTAATTTTTAATTTTTAAAAAAGATTTTGTAAAGGTTCTTACTAAGATGTCTAGGGTGGCCTCAAACATTACAATTCTCCTTCATTATAATGCTTCCTGAATAGCTGGGATTGTAGGTATATTAAATTTCACTGAACTGTGTTATTGTGACCAACCAAAGATGCTTTCTCTCCAAAATGAATAGAAGACAATACTATGGTGTTGGATTTTTTAAAATTGAAATTTTTATCAGGAAAACAGTGATTGCTGAAAAGGCAGATCCATTTTCTCTAGGGATGAGACCCTTGGTAGGTTATCCAATCCCAAGTGATCAGCCCTAAACACATGTATATAAGCAACAGTAAATGCACTCATTAGCAGCTTCTATGAATGTATACGTGTGGGTTGGAAGGAGGAGAGACAGGTGTGGGAGTGATAGCAACGTAGCACTTACATTTGATATTCTAGGAAAAAAAATTACAAAACGTAAAGTAGAAGTCTTACCTCATACTTAACCATAAAAGAGACGAAGGGCTGTAAGTTCAAGATGGCCTACTCTTTCTGCATTTGGGGAATTATGCAAGGGGAGAGGTGTGTTGCTGATTGGCTGGGTGCCTCTATGCAGAAGGCCTGTTACTTTTCAGTGTATACTTCTTGTTCTGTGGAGATTTGGAGCGTGCAATGTCATTGGCTGGGGATGCTGGCTTCCTTTCCTCACATCTCTTCTTGCAAAGCCAGTTCTGAGTGGTAAGAATCACTAGCAGGAGGTCTGGGATTTTCCTGACAGTCCTTTGTTATTGATGGAATTTATGTTTTTGAGCTTCCAGGGCTTAGCTGATTTCATCATCACTCTTTAGACTTGAACATGACAAAGTAAGTGGGAAACTAATGATTTGTTCCTAGGTAATCAGCTAGTTATCTTTCTATTCTGTCATTTCGTTGTGTTTATGAACTATTTCTTATATGTAGAGTGGAGATAATCTCTTATAGTGTTGTTTGGTTAACTCATTTAGTCATTCAACAAACATTAAATGCTTCTTCAGTGACATAAATTGATTTAGGCTCTGTCCTAAGTGTAGGTTTAATGTTAAATTATCATAATATTTTCTTGATATCTCTATAAAATTGCTGCCATATTGGCTGAGGGTTTTTTGGCTCAACTTAATTTAGAAATGATGAGAAGGGAAAGGAGTAGTGTAGCTCTGACCAGAGGGTCTCAGCAGCTGGTGGGTGTTAACAGTTTTCCAAGCTGCTCTTGGCAGGACCTCTGAGCAAACAGTAGCTGGAGGCAGTGGCTGCCAGAAGCTTTTGGCAGCCCTCCATTGCTTGAGTTGTAACCGCTGGCAGCTCTGGATCTTCTCCAGCAGCTTTGCTGGAACACTCCCAGGCAGCGCAGAGTTTGATAGTCTCTGGATGCTAGGCATTCTGTAGGCCTGTACCTCTTGGTAGTAATATTGTCAGATAAGCTCATTCTGCTCAAAGTACAAAGGATGAATGGTGGCTCCGATGTAGCTTAATAGGTAGAGTGTTTGATGGCATGCAGGAAGCCATGGGTTTGAGCCATAGCATCACATAAACCAAGCATGTTGTCATCTGTCCATCATCCCAGCACTCAGAAGGTAGATGTAGGAGAAACATGAGTTCAAGGTCATTCTTGTTTATATAGCAGGTTCCAGACCATCCTGATCTACATGGAACCCTGGCACAAACAAACAGCTGGCAAGAAAACCACTCCAGCAAGGCTTTATTAGGGCCTATGCTGATGGGACAGAGCAGGGATACATTTTCTAGACTGGTCTGAAAAGGATGTAAAGAGCACTGCATATATAGAGCTGAAAGGGCAGGCTCCGTACATGTAACCTTCTGAGTAATAACATAGACTTTCTACACAGGATTACTGGGCTTGTCTGTGCTGACACTCATTGGTAAGAGAGATGTTCTTCAGGGACTGGAGTGGGGACATCTAAAGTGGTTGCAGCACTGGTGGGGAAGGATCTGGAGTGGTCATAGTAGTGCTCCAGTGAGGTATTCTAATTGACCATGACAGCTGTGGCAGTGGAGCAAAATTTTTCCAGCAGCTGTTACAGTTTTGCATCAGTTTTTAGAGTACCCATGGATGTAGTAGGAATGGGTGCATTCTCTACACTCAGCTATTGTAATTCCCAAGACTTCCAGTGGGGTTTTTCTGATGGTGGCAACTATGACAACCTGAATGGGCCACTGACTTAGCTTCTAATTGATAGCCCCCTGTGGCATTTGTGGAGATTATGATATTAGTATTCTGGTTTCTAGTACATCTGAGGTGCTATGGAGAAGTGGTAATGATGATTCTAGTTCAGTCTGTATTAGAAGACCATGCATCCTCAGCTTAACCAGAGTGTCGTAGTTAGGGTTTTATTGCTGTGAAGAGACACTATGACCAAGGCAATTATTACAAAGACAAACATTTAATTGCGGCTGGCTTACAGTTTCAGAGGTTTAGTCCATTTTCATCATGGTGGAAAGCATGGCAGTGTGCAAGGAGACTTGGTACTGGAGGAGTTCTACATCTTGATCTAAAGGCAGCCAAGAGACTAGATTTGTTATACTGGGCAGAACTTGAAAAAAAAATATCTCAAAGCCTTGCCTCCATAGTGCCACACTTCCTCTAATAAGGCCACACCTCCTCCAATAAGGACACACATCCTAATAGTGCCACTCCCCGTGGCCAAGCATTCAATTATATGAACCTATGTGGGCCAAACCTATTCATACCACCACATTTCACTTCCTGCCCCCTCAGCCTTATAGATATTGCATAATAGAAAATGCATTTAGTCCAACTTCAAAATCCCCATAGACTATTACAGTCTCAACAATGTTTAAAAGTCCAGAGTTCAAAGTCTCTTCTGAGATTCATTCAATCTCTTAACTGTAGTTCCCTATAAAATCAAAATAAAAAAACAAATCATATATTTCCAACATCATAAGATATATGTTACCATTCCAAGATACCAGAACAAGACCAAAACCAGATGGGCAAACTCCAAACTCTGAATCTCTGTGTCTGATGTCAAAGCGTTCTTTAGATCTCCACTCCTTTCAGCTGTGTTTATTGCAACACACTTCTTTCTCTTGGGCTAGTTCCATTCTCTGTTAGCAGCTTTCCTAGGCAGCTATCCAGTAGCTCTGGGCTCTGGCATTTCTTACATCTCTTACATCTAGGGGTCTTCAAGGTGACTTCAATTTCATTGCTTCGTGCAGTGGCCTCTCAGGGCCTCTATGCAGGGACACCCCTGCCACACATCTGGCCTCAGTGACTTTTCTTGGTTATAGAGGGATATTCCATAATCCCTTCTATTCTTGAGTCTAAAGCCAGAGTCACGTGGTTGAAGCTGCCAAGTTCTGTTCCTTGTTGGGGCTGGAACATGGCGTCTTCATTCAGTTACATCTTTACCAGCTTTCTGTTTTCCTTCACTGCCTAAAAGTGGGTATCCTAGAATTTGCTCTGTAGATTTTGCTGACCTTGAACTCAGAGATCTGTATGCCTCTGTCTACTGAATGCTGGAATTAAAGGTGTGTACCAACAAGTCTGTATCTAAGCTTTCTTTAATACCTTTTCACAAGAAGGAAGCTTATCTGGGTAGGATCTTGTCCCCCAGGTTTCCATTTCCTTAATTCTATTTAACATCTTTAATCTGGTTATCTCATTAAACACAGGATTTAGCTCCGTTCTATTTCCTGGTGCTGCTTTAATACTTGAATCATACATTTTGCATTTTTTTCATTCTCAGCTTGCTATATTTGATCAAAATGCTTTTTATAAGAATGTGCCACAAGAAAGAGTCTATGTTAGGCTGTTTTGAGATTTTCTTAATCTGAATCTCTTCACTTTTACTTCAGACTGACTCTTCAGACAAAGGTAAAAAGCAGCCACATTCATTCTTCACCAGAATATCATAAGCATAATTTCTAGGCAACATACAAAAATTTCTTCTGAAATTTCTTGAGCCAGGCCTCCACAGTTCAAATCACTCTTAGCACCACTGTCTACCATGTTTCTATTAGCATGGCCCTTTAAGTCTCACTTAAATCATTCAACTGATTGTCTAATCCATAGTTGCAAAGTCCACATTTTTCTAAACAAAAACATGCCTATCACAATAATACCCCACAGTCTCAAAGTCCACATTCTTTCAAACAAAAAGAGATGGTCAGACCTATCATATGAATACCCCGGTTCCTGGTACCAACTTCTTTCTATCTTAGTTGGGTTTTATTGCTGTGAAGAGACTGAGGGATCTGCCAGGATGTGTTTCAGAGCGTAGACTATCAATATAGTCACAAACAAACAATACATTTCAGGGCAACTATCATAGCTATCCCTATCTTTGAGAGGGATATCCTTCTTGGGAGGCTATAGGTAGCCTTTGGTGTTACAAGTGGTGAGGCCCTCAGCTCTCATCCTTACCCTACCTCCACCCTTGTTTATAGTCCTGGTCTGACTTACTGTGTGTACCTTAGGATGGTGGCAGCTGCAGCTGAGCTGCTCACCATAGGAAAGGGTCCTTGACAGCTCTCTGCTAAGCATCTGAGCATTTGAGGCCTGCCCTTAATAATCTGTAACCTCTTTGGCTGTTGAAGATGAATAAATGGAAAAGCATTTTAAAAACAAAGGCAGATAGTGATGAACATCCTATGAAAATCTGAATTTAAAGACATTTTGTTGTGTATTACCCAAGAGAATATAGCCCTTAATTCTCTGGAGGAAACCAAAGTCTGATAACATTAGCATTCTTCAGTAAATAGTATAGAATTTACTCCTGTGATATTTAATCTTGACTAGTGGATGGTACCATTCTATGGGCTTGGGTCTCATTCTATTTGCTGATGTGGTTGCTGTGTGACCAGATATCTCACTTTCCTGCCACTATACCTTTCCTACCTGCTGGATGCGTCCTCAAGAGACCCCACCCTTGCTTAAGTTGTATTGGTCAAGTATTTGCAGCCACAAGGAAAATAATACATCTCTAGCCAGTACCTTATAAAGAAAAATATCCTGTTGGTGTTGAGGGTGGGGATTGGGAATGCCTGATTCAAAATCTTTTCTCTGTTGGGTGTCTTTGACTTTTTATTATGTTGGAAACAAATATTTTAAGAACTAAATGAGTATTAAAATGGGTAAATAGAAATGAACCACATGTGTCATGAAGTTAGAAGAAGAGGGGACTGTTTTGTAAGAGAAGGTACCAGCAAAATGAGAGCAAGAGGATATAGCAGTGCATGAAAAAAAAAAGAACAAACTGTAATGACATATGTTAAAATGTCATAATGAAACACATTACTTTCTCTGTGAATTTATGCTCAATAGAAATAAATTAAAAATATATGAAATGAAAATTACCATCAAAGATGCTTTTCAATTTGTACCTTTAAAAATAAATATACTCAATCAGTAAATAACCAAGAGAAATTAAATAATAATGATAATTATTTTTTCTGCAGAAAGATGAAAAATAAAGAGTACTTATTGTGGGAATCAATTTGTACCTTTAACAATAAATATACTCAATCAGTAAATAACCAAGAGAAATTAAATAATAATTTTTTTTCTGCAGAATGATGAAAATTAAAGAGTACTTACTGTGGGAAAATAAAATATAGAATGTATTTTTGTTTGTTTTTCTGATGTGCACTTCTGCTTAGGTTGTCATTCTTGTTTGTCTTGTGCAGAGGCAAATTAAACCTATCTGGAAACAAATTCTCTCGCATGATTTATAGACACAATTTTGTTAAAAACAAAAGATCTTATATATCAGAGTTTCTTAACCTTTCCCCACCCAGGATTCCTTTTTGCATGAAAACTTTGTATACTAAACTAGTCATATAGATACATAAAATTAATATATAAAGCATTTGCTGATAAGCCATTAATAAATTTATTATATAACAATTTATTATATAATTTGTAAACAGACAGTTTACAGGCTAATGATATGCATGTGCTTATTTGCTTTTACATAATGAATAAAATATTTACTGAATATCTTGATACTTAATAAGGTAGAACATCTTCAAAACTTTCAAAATTGATTAGTATTTTGATTTTATGATTAATATTGAGAATGCTGCTTTTTGCATTCTAATGTACAGTTAATGCCTTTTTAAAAATTGTTGGAAATTCTGATACTAAAAAAATTCATAAGTTTTTAAAATGAATATTAATAACTCAAAGACTAATTTTAAAATCAAATGTTGTAAAACAATGTATTCTAAAATGTACTAACTTGATAAAGTAACATGTTGAAGAATAATGGTAGGAAAATGTGAAAAAAATGTTTATTTATAAACTCTGTTTCTAACCATATGTATAATAAAAATGCTGTTCCTAAGATTCAGCCTCCACCGATCTGAGCCATTTGGTTTCAGGAGGGTCTGACAGTGCTGTGTGACATTAAGGGATGTGCAGGGAACAGTGCACATGTTGTATTTAGAGCCAGGGCTTCAGGGAAGTCATATGATGCAATGGGGGATGGTTTGCTGCCAGAAAAACATGGGATTCATTGTGTGATTGATTTTGAATTAAGTTTTAGTTGTTGTGTGTTTGGAAATCTTTCAGTATTGCCAAATTATGACTTATGCATTCAGTTACATGATTCTCTGAAGGATAGTGACTCACAGATTAAGAAACTGGTCTGTAGATACGATGGTTCACAGTTCAGCTTTGCACCAGATTTGCTGTGATCCTTTGGAAATAAGTCTTACTTCCTAGATCCTACCCTAAAGATCATGACCAAAGATATTAATGTTTTTAATGTGAAGAAATTCTTACTCTGGTATCCTTACTCATAAACAGTGTTATGATCTATGGCTTCTGAAGATGTATATATTAATACAGATATCACCATATTGTCCTTTGTATTTGATGATAGTTTATTATACTATAAAATCTTTTGGAATTAATTTGCATAGCTGTAATGAATCTTTGTAAGTCAACTTATTCTTGACATAAATTTTAATATGAATGTGACAGTTTATTTCATAAATACAGATTTTTAGTTGTCTAAAAGTAAAATTGAAAATAAAATCATGTTACTAAAAATACTTCATTTGAATCTTAGTTGCTAAATGCAATATTTAGGTTCAAGACAATATGTTTGTATAGTTAACCCAGCCAAGTTGAGCCTGGTCCTGAGTTGGTTCCTGCTCTGGAACAGAGCCAATAGGGCATAGGCCTCCAGGAGTGTCAGTGGTTGCTATGGGTGTAAGGCTTGTTTGTATAAAAAAATATATATTTACTTCATGTTCCTCTTTCAGGAAATATTCTTCTTGCCAAGGTCTTAGGGAATGTTCTCTCTGCCAAGGTTAATGACGGATTCCCTGATAATTAGAAGCAGCACAAATCCGAATCCGGGAGTCAAGGGTGTGTTCATGTCTCAGCAAAATTGTAAAGACCATTTTGACCTTCAGGAAAGATGCTGAGACCTTCAGGACAGCCCTTAACCCTGCAGGAAAAGATCTTTGAAAACACCGAGTTCAAGAATATATAATTTCTCAACTATGCAAAATATAAGGATGCAGTATGAATTGTATAAGGAGCTTCGTAGATCTAAAAGAAGTCAGCCTGGGACAGAGCTAGTTTAGGGACAGGAGTGGCAGGGACCCCACCCAGCTAGCTCATTGTCTGTGCTGACAAAGACAGGCAGATCTCTGAATTCATTTGCAATGTTAAAAAAAATAATGTGCTTGCCATCTCATTCTAAGAATCTAGGGCCTGGGATCCAGGGATGCTGATTTATGAGATAATCAAAAGGGATCCTGGAATAATGACTGAAATGATATGTAAATAAAAGACTGGGCTTTTGATCTGCAAGAGATGAACAATCCAGAGAGTTTGTTAGAATCACAAGCAAAGCTGTCTGGAACAGAACAGAGAAAGAACTGTCTCAAGCAGAGCATAGGCCATCAGCTTGTAACACACAATTTGGTACTCCCAACCCCCCACCTATCAAAAACACCTTCCTCAGAACCACTCCTCAAGTCAAGGCTGTTTCTTGGCACATTACAGGTGAAATATTTAACTACAGTTGTAATACTTCTCTGTTTTAACAGCGGAGTTCAGCAGTTGCAACTGAGACCATCTGGCTTGCAAAACCTAAGATAGTTCCTCTATGACCCTTTGCAGAAATACTTTGTTGATGTCTAAGAAAGATAATTACAGTGTTTACATCATGTCTGTGTACATTTTCTTGCCTTGGTGATGAAGTCCAGGCCATGACTTTTTCACCAGATTCTAACTAGGAGTGGTGAATGATGAACATTGTTGTTTTGTTTTCCAACTCATAGGAAAGCACTCAGTGCCTTACCATTAATGTTAAAGTTAGTTGTAGGCCTTTTACTGGTTCTTGTTAATGGGATGAGAAGACTTCATTATCTTTCTAGTTTGTTGAAGGTTTTTAAAAACATGAATGAATTATGAGTTTACATGTTTTGCATCAATTGATGAAGTCCTGGAATCCTTTTTTTTAAATTGATTAATATTATGGACTACGTTGACTTTTTTCCCCCTTCCAACATTGAACTAGCTTTGCATTCCCCAGACAATTTTCATTGTTTGTTATATACCATTTTATTCAATATATATACACACACATACATATATATGTATATATATATTTTTATACAGACACACACACATATATATACATATATGTATATATAATTATATATGTATAATAGTGATTTGACTTTTGTGTATTTGATTTATATTTAATTATAATAGATATATTTATATAAAGAGATTTGCTGAATATATTTATGTGTATAACTATCATTTTAAATGTTTAACCATCATATTAATAGTTAATAATCCTAGTGTATGATTATTATATGATATTAATAGGATGTGTATTTATTGGCATAAATAATAGTGACTTTCAATATGCCATTTTTATGCATGTACATAGTGCATTTTGATCATAATCATATCTCCCTACTATTCTCTTCTGTTGTCTTCCTACTTTCACTAATTCTCTTCTCAGATAGCTACATTTCCTTCACTGGAGTTGTTTACAGATATATGGCACCTCACTGGTTACTAAACCATTGGTGAAAACATCTCTCTCTCTCCATCAATCTTTAACTGCATATAAATCCTCAGGGGTGTGTAGGGTCTCATGATTTCCTCACCTTCTTTCAGAGTATTTCTTTAAGTCTGTACAGGTGATGACAGCTGCTATGAGTTCCAGGGTACTATAGCCATGTAATGTCCAAAAGTCAGTATTCCATTCTGTCCTCTAACCCTGGCTCTCAAATGTTTTCTGACCTTTATTCTATGTTGTTCCTGAGCCTTGAATGTATGATATAGTTGTCCCATTTATAGCTGGGCATTCAAAACTCATTTATTGTCAGTACTTTGAACACTTAATGAGACTCTAAAGTCACTGCTGATTGAGGCATAAAGGTATTATTATTGTAACTGATAGATAGTTGCACTAATTTGTGAGTTAGTTATTGAGAAAGCAGTTTTACAGCCAAGTCCATGTCCATATAGCAAAAGAAATGCAATAGCTCTATCACTGTGATCTATACCTACGTCATCTGTGAGCCTTTGTCTAGGATTTAATTCCCTCTTGTGGACCAGGCAACAAATGTAATTAGAAAGTGATTGGTTAACCTGATAACCGCTTCCATGCCACTGTTGTACTAAAGGATTCATTTGCCCAACTGGTCCCTAGTATTGTGTTAACATCCACAGCTGAGTCAGATTGTTGATGACAGCTTTTTGGGTTTTTTGGTTTGTTTGTTTGTTTGTTTTTAAGCAGGCTTCCAAGACGCTGATTTTGGTTTGCTCATGTAGGTAGTAACATGTGTGTTGCTTCAAATTGATCTCTGGGCCTTAAGCATGACAGGCAAGTGCTCTAGCACTGCAATCACATTCAAGATTTGCTAATATATAGTTAATATTTTTGTCTGTTTATATTAACTGTACTAAATATCCCCGTATACTGTGTGTAGATGTTACTCACTAGTGTGTCTTGCTATATTTTCATTTTAATTCAGTTTGAAATGTAAGATCAAAAATTCTTCTTTGTATATATTTTTAAAGACAGGATAGCATAGTGAACTAATAATGAGCTTCCTATGTAGCTGAAGATGACCTTGAACTCCCAATCCCCTGTCTCCACTTCCCAAGTGCTAGGGGTGCAGATGTGTACTGCCATGGTACAGTTATGCTTTCTGGGCAAGCATGCAGACCTGAGTTCAGATCCTACACCTAGAAAAGAAAATGGCCACATAGAGTTCAGGCCATCAGTTGGCAAGTCTAGCTGCTAGTTTTTTCTCACTGTGAGATAACTAGTAATGAATCAAACATCATTTGTTGTCGGCCCTAAAACTTGTGAAGTTTTAAAGAATAATTAGATTATGTCAAAATGTTTAGTAAGCTGAATTTGTTAATATAATGCTACATGATTCTTAGCATATATACACTGCCAGCACTGGAAAAAAATGGTAGAGAAATTATTCACTTAAAATATGCCAAGGACAGTATATTAAAAAAATCTCTCAAATTCAGACAAATTCAGTCAAATTCAGGTCTAGATAAATGTTTTGCTTTTCATTTTAGCTGATTTTAATGAACTATTGCTATACAATTTTATTCTCTTTGTATTTATAATATTCAAATATATGGTTTTATTGTTTCAGTCTGAGGGAAAAGGCCACAGCAGTGCTGGAGATGCAATATATGAAGTGGTGAGTCTGCAGAGAGAATCTGACAAGGAGGAGCCCGTCACCCCTACTAGTGCAGGGGGCCCAATGTCACCACAGGAGGATGAAGCAGAAGAGGGTAAGAAGTTGAATGTATTCAGTTAATTTCTTTAAAGAGATGCTTTCTTAGAATCTTCAAAAGTGATGTATGTGCATTCACATTCTCAAGCTGCGGGTTGAGTGATGTTACTCCTAGTCTCAGACACACTTACATTAGATTTTTTTTGACATGTAGAGGAGATTTGGTTCATTTGTTTCTTTGGTTGCCCAGTCCCCAGTGCCATGTAAGCAGCTGTTTAATTGGCATTATTGCTGTGCTAGTTTGCTTTCTATTTGATTTCAAGTATTTCTGAAGTATTTAATGAGAAGTTTCAAATTCTCTAAAGTAGTTTTAGAATTTTAGTGATAATATTCTGCTTATCTTTGATACTTGGCAGTTTTTTTTCTATTTTTTTAATTAGATATTTTCTTATTTTACATTTCAAATGCTATCCCGAATGTTCCCTATACCCTCTCCCCGCCCTGCTCCCCTACCCACTCACTCCCACTTCTTGGCCCAGGCGTTCCCCTGTATTGGGGCATATAAAGTTTGCAATACCAAGGGGCCTCTTTTCCCAGTGATGGCCGACTAGGCTAGCTTCTGCTACATATGCAGCTAGAGACACGAGCTCTGGGGGCTCTGGTTAGTTCATATTGTTGATCTTCTTATAGGGTTGCAGGCCCCTTCAGCTCCTGGGGTACTTTCTCTAGCTTCTCCTTTGGGGGTCCTGTGTTCCGTCATATAAATGGCTGTGAGCATCCACTTCTGTATTTGCCAGGCACTGGAATAGCTTCATATGAGACAGTTATATCAGGGTCCCTTCAGCAAACTCTTGCTGTCATATGCATTAGTGTCCAGGTTTGGTGACTGGTTATGGTATGGATTGCCTGGTGGGGTAGTGTCCGGATAGTCCATCCTTTCCTCTTAGCTCCAAACTTTGTCTCTGTAACTCCTTTCATGGGTTTTTTTGTTCCCTATTCTAAGGAGGAATGAAGTATCCCCACAAGGGTCTTCCTTCTTGATTTTCTTGTGTTTTGCAAATTGTGTCTTGGGTATTCTAACATTCTGTCCTAATATCTACTTATCAGTGAGTGCATATCTAGTGACTTCTTTTGTGATTGGGTTACCTCACTAAGGATGAAATCCTCCAGATACATCCATTTGCCCAAGAATTTCATAAATTCATTGTTTTTAATAGCAGAGTAGTACTCCATTGTGTAAATGTACCACATTTTCTGTATCCATTCTTCTGTTGAGGGACATCTGGGTTACTGTTAACTTCTTTTTTTTTTTTTTTTTTTTTTTTTTTTTTTTTTTTTTTTTTTTTTTTTTTTTTTTTTTTTTTTTTCGAGACAGGGTTTCTCTGTGTAGCCCTGGCTGTCCTGGAACTCACTTTGTAGACCAGGCTGGCCTCGAACTCAGAAATCCGCCTGCCTCTGCCTCCCGAGTGCTAGGATTAAAGGCGTGTGCCACCACGCCCAGCCTGTACCCCATTTTTTAATGGGGTTATTTGAATTTCTGGAGTCCAGCTTTTTGAGCTCTTTGTATATATTGGATATTAGTCCCCTATCAGATTTAGAATTGGTAAAAATCCTTTCCCAATCTGTTGGTGGCCTTTTTGTCTTATTGACAGTGTCCTTTGCCTTACAGAAGCTTTGCAGTTTCATGAGGTCCCATTTGTCAATTCTTGATCTTACAGCACAAGCCGTTGCTGTTCTGTTTAGGAATTTTCCCCCAGTATCCATATCTTCGAGGCTTTTCCCCACTTTCTCCTCTATAAATTTCAGTGTCTCTGGTTTTATGTGGAGGTCTTTGATCCACTTAGACTTGAGCTTTGTACAAGGAGATAAGAATGGATCAATTCGCATTCTTCTACATGATAATCGCCAGTTGTGCCAGCACCATTTGTTGAATATGCTGTCTTTTTTTCCACTGGATGGTTTTAGCTCCCTTATCAAAGATCGAGTGACCATAGGTGTGTGGATTCATTTCTGGGTCTTCAATTCTATTCCATTGATCTATCTATCTATCGCTTTACCAGTACCATGCAGGGTTTTTTTTTGTTTGTTTTTTTGTTTTTTTGTTTTTTTTTTTTTATCACAATTGCTCTGTAGTACAGCTTGAGGTCAGGCATGGTCATTCCACCAGAGGTTCTTTTATTTTTGAGAATAGTTTTTGCTATCCTAGGTTTTTTGTTATTCCAGATGAATTTTCAAATTTCCCTTTCTAACTCAGTGAAGAATTGAGTTGGAATTTTGATGGGGATTGCATTGAATCTGTAGATTGCTTTCAGCAGGATAGACATTTTGACTATATTAATCCTGCCAATCTGTGAGCATGGGAGATCTTTTCATCTTCTGAGATCTTCTTCAATTTCTTTCTTCAGAGACTTGAAGTTCTTGTCCTACAGATCTTTCACTTCCTTGGTTAGATACTTGGCAGTTGTAACCTGATTTTGTTGTTGCTATATTCTCTACTGCTCACTTCTGAAAGCTCACACTCTCTTTTCAATTTACTACACCAATGCTGCGGAGAGATGTCCAGAGGCCTTTTAGGTTGTCTGGCTGCAGGCGTGACACTTTTCATTGGTATTAGCACTAGAGTGGCAGGTCTTAGGTCTAACAAAGGTTGCTTCCAGTTCTTTGTTTGCTAACAACAAGTTTCTCTTTTTCTTTTAAAAGATTTTTATTTTGTTTTTATTTATGTATGAATGTCCACACATGTGTATGTCCATGGAGGCTTGGAGAGGCGTCAGATCCCTAGAGCTGCAGTCATAGATGGCTGTAAGCTTTCTGAAGTGGGCAGTAGGTGATCCTGTGCAAGAGCAGCAAGTTGTCTTAACAGAGGATCCGTCTTTGCAGCTAACCTGATTTCTGTATTAATATCATATTTGAAAAAAATCTTATAATTGTTTATTTATATCTATTCATATCATTTTGACAGCAATATAATATTGACTGGGAATTATTGTTCACTACATGTGAGGCATCCTTCTGCTTCTAAACCATCAACTGATTTCATAGGATTTTAATTGCACACATGCTTTAATTAAGTTGGCTTCAGGCGTGAACATATGCACAGAGAACACAAGCCACTTGCTTGGGTCACTTGGCTGCAAATGGCAGTGCTGACATCTGATGCAGGCCATTTACTTCTACTATGTAACTCTGTCACATCTGACAAGTTACCAAAATTTATAAGCAACTTTCAAGAACTAGGAGAAATGTCCATGACAGAATTAGTCATTCAAAAGCATATATGTTAACATTGTTGAGAAACCATCACTCTTAAAAGCTATTATCTAATAAGTTACTCTTTGTTTCTCTTTACTCCTAACCCCTGGCAACCACTAATTTGCCTTTTTTATTTGTGTTTTTTTTTTATTTTATTTTCTGGAAAACTAATATAAATAAAATTATAAAAATACTGTCTTTCAAATGTAGCTTTTTTGGCTTGGCATAATAGTTTTGAAATAGTTGTAATTAATCACATATTACAGCATGTATTCGTATTTCCTATTTTTTCATGTATGACTAGTAGTCAGTGATGGAGTTGTGCTTCATCATCCAGTTATCACTTGAGGCACATTTGAGTTACTGGATCAGTTAGATCTTGTAAAGAATGTGATGAATATTTGTATGAAGTTATTTTGCTTATGTGAAGTCATTGGACATCAAAAGACAATGCAGAGAAAACGTAACAGATTATAAAAGTTTATATGAAAGACAAAGCATCTTACATAGTTTAGTAAATCTGGCAACTCAACAAAAAAGGAGAGTATTTTTTATGTTGAATATGTATTCTAGAACTTCACTAAGGTTTTTTTTTTTTTTTTTTTTTACTTACTCATTTTAAGTGTTTTTGGTAATATCTAGATTTTCTAACTTTTAAGATCATGTAGTATGTAAAGAGGAACAATTTCCCTTACCCCTTTTGTATTATCTAGATTATTTTACCTAAATTTTTTTTAACTAAGGATTCTAGTCCTGTGTTAGATAAAATTGGCAAGAGTTAGTGTAGTTCTTCCAGATCTTAGAAGTGATTTCAAGTTTTGTCATCTAGTAGATTACCTTTGAGTTTGTCATATTTGGTTTTTATTGTGTTGAGGTACGTTTCTTCTATAGCTAATGTGTTGAATGGTTTTACTAGAAGACATGTTGCATTTTTCACTGGGTTTCCTGCATCTGTTGAAATGATTTTGCCATTTTTGTCTGTTCTGTTACTAATGTGGCAACACGCATAGTTGTTGGTTCTGGAGATGATCCTACTTGTGTATAGTCAGTTCCCCCACTGTGCTACTGAGTTGGCTTGGCTAGTATTAAAGTTTTGTCATCTTTGTCTAGTGCATTTATTGGCGTCTATTTGTTTAAACTGTTTGCAATGATTTTGTGTCAAGGCAATGGTGTTATCATAGTTTGGGTTTGATGTACTCCTTCAATTTGGGGAGTAGTTTAGAGTTTGGGTTTATTTATTTATTTATTTATTTTTTCTGTAAAGGCTTAAGAAAATTCAGTGTGGACCTCTCTTGGTTTTTCTTTCTTAGGATATGTTTAATTATTCATTCAATTTGGCTATACCTTACTGGTCTAGTCAGCTTTTTTGTTTCTTAGAATCCAATCTTTTTGTTGTTGTTTCTCTTTTTTTCAAGCTCTTTTTGTTTTTAATTGCCCAGCTTTACAGAAATATAAAATTATATATATCATATTTATTTTGTTTTTATTTATTTATTTTTATTATTATTTTATTTATTTACAATCTAGCTGTTGCTCCCCTCCCTGCCCCCCCTTCCCCAAAGTTCCTCATCCCATTCCTCCTTCCTGCTGTCTCTGAGAGGATGTTCCTTCCCCACCGGGGCCTCAAGTCTCTATAGGATTAGGCACTTCTCCCACTGAGGCCAGACCAGTCCTCTCCTATATATGTGCTGGGGCCTTGGACCAGCTCCTGTATGCTGTCTGGTTGGTGGCTATGTCTGGGAGCTCCCAGGGGTCTAGGTTAGTTGAGACTGCTAGTCTTCTTATGGGATCACCCTCCCCTTCACTTTCTTCAATCCTTCCCCTATTCAACTACAGGGATTCCCGACTTCATTGTAATGGTTGGGTGTATCTGCAGCTGTCTCAGTCAGCTGCTGGTAGGGGCTCTCAGAGGACCGTCTGTAAGTATATCATAGCATCAGTAATAGTGTCAGGCCTTGGTGCTCCTCTTGACTCTGCATGAGATGGATCCTAAGTTGGGCCAGTCAGTGGTCCTCCACCTTTCCCTCAGTCTCTTCTCCATTTTTGTCCTTGCAGTTCTTTTAGACAACAACAATTCTGGGTCAAAAATTTTGACTGTGGGTTGATAACTCTGTCCCTCCACTCGAGGCCCTGTCTATTGGAGTTCCCTCTCCTCACAGTTGGGCCTTTTGGCTAAGGTTACCCTCTCCTTGAGTCCTGAGAGTCTCTCACCTCCCAGGTCTCTGGTGCTTCCTAGAGGAGCCCCCTCATCCCCCACCCCCGCCCCCTGAGGTTGCATATTTCAACTCATTCTGCTGGCCCTCCAGGCTTCTCACCTACCTCACCCCCTCATAACTGAGCTGTTCCCCTGTTCCCCTCCCTTTCCATCTCCTACCCAGGTCCCCCTTCCCTCTACCTCCCATGATTAGTTTCTTCTTCCTTCTAAGTGAGATTGAAGCATCCTCACTTTGACCTTTCTTCTTATAGTGTGTGGGTTGTATCCTAGGTATTCTGTACTTTTTGGCTAATATTAACTTATTGGTGAGTATATACCATGTATGTCTTTTTGTGTCTGGGTTACCTTACTCAGGGTGAAGCCCATGGGACTTTATGAAACAGGAAATGAAGCATTCTCCTTTAAACCACCAACCAGGTAGAATGCTATTTTCCATTTCTTGAAAGAAAAATAAGATAATAAAGTTGTGTATTCTAGATAATTGTATTGTAGATTTCCTAGTTTGAACAATCCTTGGATCTGAACAATCCAAGGGGGAAAAGGCAGGTATAAGTAAAGGTATATGGTAGAGTGTGTGAAGCAGATACTGCTCTCCATTGTCTTATGGAACAGTAATACTTTTGGGGTAAGATCTCAAACCTGAGCATTGTATTTGGATATGGTGGTGCATGCCTTTAATCCCAGAACTCAGGAAGCAGAGGCAGGCGGATTTCTGAGTTCGAGGCCAGCCTGGTCTACAAAGTGAGTTCCAGAACAGCCAGGGCTATACAGAGAAACCCTGTCTCGAAAAACAAAACAAACAAACAAATAAATAAATAAAATAAAATAAAATAAAAAAGTCCCTGGTCTCTGTGAGAATGATTCAAAGAAAGTGAGAATGGGCCTTGTTTTGGGTTGAAGAATAGATAGAGGTTAGGGAGAACTGTTTGAAGAAAACTCATGAATACATTGAACTAAAAACACTAGATCATTCTGGCCTGCTGAGGACATTATTAGGATAGAAGAGAGTTGGCTGTCTTTGTAGTTGGACAGGGAAAGCTGAAAATGAAAAGGAATTCACACACCCAATTGTTAAGCATAGGCTTCCTGACTTGCTTCTGTGTATTAATGCTGCTTCCTCTGGTTAGCAGGCTTCTTCCACTGATGTCCACCTGAGTGAGCCTTTTCAAAAGAGGCGTGTTAACAGCTAAAACAAAACAGTAATTTTAGTATAGCAGCAGTGCCTGTACTTAGAAATGTTTCAAAATATTTTCTGTGACTTTTTTTAGTAAGTTACTCAGACAAATGATATTTAAAATGTACTTAGTGTAGAGAGACTAAGGAAGAGTTTTGCAAATTTATATATTATAGTGTAGTGTTAAAAGTAGATAAAAAAGAGCCATTTCAGGACTTTGGAAAGTTACCAAAAGATGGTGCCCAGTCTATTCAGTAGAAGAACTATTGAACTTTTTAAAGATTTATTATAGTGGACTCTGATAATGTAGCTCCAAAGAATATACCTGCACATTCCCATTACAGATTTATTCTTATGATACTGTTGAAAACAAAACTCCAAACCTGCATTACTTTTGATACTGGAAATGACTTATTTCATGGGAACAGAATATGGAAAAACATTGTTTCTGAAGCATTGTTGGGAATACTAGTTATAATTTTTATAGCAACACAATGGGAATTCTGGTTGAAAAATCATAGGTTGACCAAGATCTCCACTTACTTCTGAGAAGTAAGTGGAACTGTTGGAACTTCTATGTATAGGGTGTAGTTTAGCAAGCTGTGTACATGTGTAAGACTATCTACTTCCAGGAGCTAACAGAGAGGGTTTGACCAATTACATATCTCCATGCTGAACATGAGCAATAGAGTACTGTTACTAGAATTATGTCCAGTGATTTTTTTCATTCTTTCCTGTTATGTAGTGTACCCTTTTCCCAGATACCGTAAATGACTATCATATAGACTAGTCTTCATTCTTCCCTTATTAAAAGGTGGAAGGAACTCTTAAACTTGGAATCTGGTAATGAAGACTCCAATACTATTTTGGCCCTCTATGATTTGTCTTCTTTTAGTCTGTGACCTTCATATCAACTATCCCTTTGAAGTGGGTTGTATTACTTCACTTAGAAGAATTGGTGTTTCTAGGCCTGGCATAGGGGTTCATGCCTTTAATCCTATCCTAGCACTTGGGAGGCAGAGACAAGTGGATTTCTGTGAGATTGAGGCCGGTCTGTTTCCAGGAAGTCCCAGGCCATCCAGGGCTACATCCATAGTGAGGCCATTGGTGAGGGTGAACCAGAAATGTTTGCTTCTCACTTTATTCAGCAAAAATTCTCTTATTATGGCTCTCAATCCTATTTTTACCTTTTTGAATTAGGTTTCCACCATTTTCTACCTCAGAAATGTTATACTTGTCCATTCACTATTTTTCCCTTGTTATTATTTTTAATCAACTCACTCTCTTTCTGTCTGTTTTGTCTATGCCTTACCTCTCTGTCCCTCTTGTCTGTCTCTGCCTCTGCCTCCCTCTCTCTCTGCATTTGTGCATGGATACCCATAAGTTATACATACTCCATAGGCATATGGAAGCTGGAGTATCAGAAGGTAAGTTGTAGGAGTAGATTCTCCTTCCAGCACAAGGTGTCCAGGAGTCAAACTTAGATTGTTTTTTCCTTTAAAATATCTTTAATTGTGCATTTTCAATAAAATATATTAGTTATACATAATAATTGATTCATTGTAATATTTTCATACATGTATACAATGTAGCATTATCACACTCACCCTCCAGTATTTTCTCCTGCCCCCTTCCCCTCTCCCTCTGATCCATTCTTCCTGAATAGAATCCTGTCTACCATCGTGTATTTTTAAATCCAGATTCTATATACGAGAGGACATAGAATGTTTGAATCTCTGAGTCTATCTCACTTCACTTAACATGACAGTTTTTAGCTTGTTTATTTTCCTACAAAATGACATAATTTCTTTCATCTTTGAGACTGAATACAATTCTGCTGTGAATGGGTACAGGAAATGTCTCTATACCTGGTGCTTTACTTTTTAAGATAGGAAACTGAAGCTTAACAAAGCATGATTATGTACACAGTAGTAGTTGGCTCTGAGTTCTCAGCTAAGTTTAATGAAAGCTAAGAAATATTTTATTTGTCTTAATAGTATTACACACTCCTAATTGAGCTTCCCACAAGACATAGCAAATAGAATCTCAGTAAAACTTATTAGATGATGAGTAGCAAGCAGATAGATAAATAGAAGAATGAATGCACAAAATGGCAGGAGAGGGAACTCTGGTGAGCATGTAGTTTAACAAACAGGTAATAGATGCTTTAAAAGCAAAGTGAGCACATGTGGTTAGGGATGAAACTAGAATGGAATACTTTAAAGTCAAATTTAGATTGTTAGTTTCAAGCACAGCAGATACCTTTGCATGTGCTCTGTGCAACTTAACCTTTGCTTGGCTTAGATTTTTGTAAAAATCCCAGAAAGCCATGTTGTTCTCTCTCTCCTCTCTTGTCAGCCTTTTTTTTTTTAAATGCTAGTTTTTCATTGAGTTCTTGCCCGCTGAGTACTATAAGTAATAAAAAAAAAAAGAGTAATTAATAGCTATGTCTCACAATGTCTCTGTACTCAGTACTAGGAAAGAGAAATAAAGGTAGAATTTGTAGAATTGCATTGAAAAGTATGAAAAATGTATATTGAAAATTCTAGTTTCTCATGATCATATACTATTAGAATACATACAAAACATTCTATATATTTTTTTCTTTAAATTTTTCTCTTCTGCTCTTGACAGTTTTTGACTGAGATATTACCTTGTCTTTTGAAAAATCTATCAGCCATCACCTCTGTAAAAGTACAAAAGTCACAGAGTAGGAAGTAATAGTTTCTTTTCTTTTATAGATAGGCGTTCATGCATTTTCAATACACTGTATTATTAGTTCAGTAATTGACATTCCTGTCAGCACACACATCAAAAGTTAGAGCTGGAGGTGGCATAGAAATGTCTGCCTGCTGGGGGAATTGGAGTACTCTTTTATTTAATTATTTTCAACAATTTGCCTGTCAAAGCAAAATTGGAAGTTCAAGGCGCTCGATATTGTCTCACTTTAGTCTGTAATTTAACTAAAGGGGGAATACAGATTCAGAGTGACTAAAATTGCTTTTAATTTTCTGGGGAAAATCTCAAGTTAAATGAATTAAGGTGTCTTTGCATATTTATCTAATGCTGTTTGAAAGTGTGATAAAGGGAATTACTTTGAATGCAGGAATCTTATCAGAAAGTTAGGTCCATGCAACAGTCTTACAGGGACTGTAAGGTCCCCGCCTCTGCTCTGCGTCCCACAGATGCTGACGACGGCAGTGCTCCTGCCTTTCATGGTCTGAACTTTGAGCTGGCTGTTGGCTAGCTTCATACGAGAAATTACATAAAGGCAATGATTGACAAATATTAGTCTGCCGTCCTTAAGACATATACCCACAGCTTATAAGATGGCTCAGTTGTTGCACGTGATGCCAGACCTCAGGCCCTGAGTTTGACTCCAGATCTCACATGGTAGAAGGAGAGAAGGAACTCAAGGATAACAACAAAAGTGTTCTCTCATTTCCGTACTTGTGCTGCAATATGTGCGCACAAAGTAAGTGTAGTAAAAATTAAAAATACGATACATATATCAATTACTTTTAGTTAATCTGATTTACAGTAAAATTAAACAATCTTTTATATTTATCATAATCTGTTTGTTGTTGTATTTGGTGAGAAATATTAATTTATCCCAGTATTTATCTTAGTTTGGCTTTCAAACTTGTGGTCTCCTCCTGTCTTTGCTTTCCAGATGCTGGGATTTTAGGTCTGTGCTATCATACTTAGATAAAATGATTTTCTTTTAAAAAGTTCCCCT
>LR749505.1:3662379-3703860 GCA_902729485.2 Mus minutoides | reverse complement strand
CCATCAGTGGGAAGAGAGGCCCCTTGGTTATGCAGACTTTATATGCCCCAATACAGGGGAACGCAGGGGCCAAGGGGTGGGAGTGGGTGGGTAGGGGAGCAGGGCCGGGAGGGGGGAGGATATAGGGAACTAGCTGGATAACACTTGAAATGTAAATGAAGAAAATATCTAATAAAAGTAGTAAAAAAAAAAAAAGTTCCCCTCTACTAGTTGGGAAGAGAAAAGGATCAGAAGCAAGGGTGAGGGTAGAAAAGAGAGGATAATGGGATGGCCATATACATGTGATAAAAATGCATGATACACACATATGATTGTAACTTTAATTTTTCAAACCTTATTTTTAATAATGGTTCTTAAATGCTTTAACCTCCCTTTTAGCCCACCACCCACCAGAGGTATTGGAAAAGAAAGGATATGGGGGAAAGTGGACCTGTTTAGAAATGGTTCTTTGGAGCAACTTCTGTCTGTGTTGTCTGGAAATTGACAGTTTGGTTTACAGGTTAGCAGCAGCAGCTTGATCCACTCACAAACACTTTACAGACACACCAGCAGCCCAGTTCGGTAGAGTCAGGATAGCAAACAGGAATCAACAGCAGTGGCACTATCTATTAGAGACAGCCAGGCCTCAGCCTTGGCACAGGAGTCAACAGGAGGGACCAACAGGAATGCCACAAGTTCTCAGCTATGCCTCTCTTAGGGAAGCAAAGATTGGTGAAGGCCTGAGACCAACAAAAGTTGCACAGCTAGTTCTACTAGCAAGCCAAGCTCAGCCTCTGTCACTGTCTGTCAAGTCCTTTTTATACTCCCTCCAAACATCACTTGCCCTCTACAGGACTTGTCTCAGCATGTGTCTTGTCTCAGTACGTGTGTGTTTCAGCTGACATCACTCTGCCAGTCAGCCTGAGTTCATAGAAACTGCAACACACCACCAGAAATTTTTTTTTGTTTTTTGGTTTGTTTCTCTCTATGGAGTCCCAAGAAATGGAGCTCAATTACGCAATGTAAGGCAGACCAATATATGCATGTTGTTGTTAGAGAAGAATCCTCCACCATGTGTCCTTTCACGTGCTTGCTTTAGCAGAACATCCTCTCTCCTGTGTTTGCTTCAGAGAGAAACATTCCTTCATGAGTCTGCCTTAGCTTTTTACCTGTGTCCACTTCAGTTCCTTTATGTATTTGTCCCAGCAAAACTCCATCCAGTCGACTTCCCAAAGAACCCTTAAGTTTCCATGCCGTGTAATGGTGTCATAATGCAGTCTAGTATTTTGTTCAATGGATATATGCTAGTGAAAATTAAAACGAAATTTCCCCTGACTTTAAAGACTATTAGCTGATCAATCTATTATTGACTCAACCAGAGAGCAAAATAGTCTCAAACACTGATGTTTATTTTCTTGTAACCTCTTAATTCTTAGTCTCATTAGACAGAAGGGAGTCACCAACAGTAGTCACCATCCAGGGCATTTCAGGAGCAAAAGTTGTTTCCATGTAGCAGCTGCTTAGGGGGCCTCAGCCACAAAGCTATTAAGTCCCCCTGCTCTTTTGAGTTACTTAGAAAAGTATAGCCTTTTCTGTTTCTTTTTCTAGAACCTGGGCATCCTTCCCCTGACACTGTGGGCTTTCTCACTCTTTTTCTCTGAAGTACCCCTCCACCCCTTCTGCCATGTGGCTGCTTGTCTGCCATGTGGCTGCTTGCTGAACATGCTGGACTGTGACTTCAAAGGCATGGCTTTCTCTCTTTTCTCCATCACCAAGTTACAGCTTGCCCGTTCTATTTTTTCCTTCTTGTTTTTCCTGTCTTTGAAACTTTAATAAAACTGTCCTTGAGCTTCAAAACCAAAATTCTTTGTATTCAAATCAAGAACATATAGAAAACATAAAAAAAAGAGCTGTTTATAAAAGTGACAGCTGTATACTACTTAGCTGTACAGCCAGAGGTTAAACGCTCTTGCTCTCAAGATTAGAGTGTGTGAAGTTTTATTTTTAAAGGATGCCTCATTTTTTTTTAAGATTTATTATATTTATTATATGTAAGTACACTGTAGCTGTCTTCAGACACTCCAGAAGAGGGCGCCAGATCTCGTTACAGATGGTTGTGAGCCACCATGTGGATGCTGGGATTTGAACTTATCACCTTCGGAAGAGCAGTCGGGTGCTCTTACCCGCTGAGCCATCTCACTAGCCTTAAAGGATGCCTCATTTTTTACATTGTTGACTCATTTAGTTAGTCTTCATTTTAATCACATAAGATAGGATAGATATGGTTGTATTGTTTCATGGGTGGGGCATTTAAAATTGATAGAAAATTCTTTAGAACTTAGTGTTTTATTTAAGTGACAACATTTTTGAATTTGGTAGATTGAAATCTGATTTACATGCCAGCAGAATCAGAAATTCATCTCTGAGGCAGAGTGAGATTGGAGAGGCAAGTTGGCAGCAGTTGGTGGGGAGCCTGGAAGAAACATGGACTGTGTGGGCTCCTGTCAGAGCCTTCAAGGCTTTGAGCTAGGCCCGACTATCAGCAAAGACTAGTTTGAGTTAGCATGATGCAGCTGGAAGCAAGATATATAAAGTACACTTAATATATAAATCTAATTTGAGTAGATAAAAGCCTAAAATAGTAATACTACCTTGGAAATAAACAAAGGCTAAGTTTTGAGCATTATTGACAGGAAAAGATGAAGGAGTCATACCTGTCTCTGTTAGCCATATTCAAAGGATCAACTAGGTTGGATTGTCCTCAAAGGGGCAGATTTATGTATTAATTAATTTCATTAAGTCTTCAAACATTTGTATATTTACTATATTTTGATTCTAAGTTTCTGAAAGAAAAAATTTAGTGTTTATATTTTAGTAGGAATAAACATTTTAAATCATGGTGGAAGTTCATGAATACTTTGAAATATGCTAGTTAGTATTATATTTGACCCAAGTATAAGTCAAGTGCCAACTCACTTAAATCCTAAATGTGTTAAGACCAATTAAGAATGTCTTTTGGGCTTTTGACCTTCTCTTCAAATTACCAGACATGTTTTTGTTTATTTGTTTGTTTTAACAAAACAAAAACCCCAACAACAACAACAACAACAAAACTGTTTTAGCCAGTGGATGGTTACTGTGATTAAATCCTGTATCAACTGAGCTCATGTATTCAATATTAATTTCCTACCTGTGCTTTTTAGTTTTACATTTTAAAAATAAAAATAGCAATGCTAAATTATGGAATACAAGTTGTTTTTATAAACTGTTAGTTGAGCCAGCACCATTTAGATACTATTATTATTATAACACCTATTTTTTTATTAGATATTTTCTTTATTTACGTTTCCAATGTTATCCCCCTTCCTAGTTTCTCCTCCTAAAATCCCCTATCCTTTTCCCCCTCCCCCTGCTCCCCAACCCACCCATTCCCCAACCCTGGCATTCCCCTATACTGGGGCATAGAACCTTAATAGGATCAAGGGCCTCTCCTCCCAATGATTACTGACTAGGTCATAGTCTGCTACATAGGCAGCTAGAACCATGAGTCCCTCCATGTGTTTCCTTTGATTGGTGGTTTAGTCCCAAGGAGCTCTGGGGGTACTGGTTAGTTCATATTGTTGTTCCTCCTATGGGGCTACAGACCCCTTCAGCTCCTTGGGTACATTGGGGACCCTGTGCTCCATCTAATGGATGACTGTGAGCATCCACTTCTGGAATACAAGCTGTTATATTCCAACCTTACTCTATTTTAAGGCATACTTTGTATATCTACTTAATAAAATACTTACTGGCACATAATATTAGGCAAATATAGGATAATGTGATTCCAAGACTGGAGAGATGGCTCAGCAGTTGAGAGAGCTCATTGCTCTTCCAGAGGACCTGAGTTCAGTTCTTAGCACTCATGTGGTGATTTACTGCCACCAGTAACTCTACTTCCAGGGGATTAGACATCTTCTGGTTTCCTCAAGCACTGTGCTCACATGCACCTTTTGCCCCCCAAATCAGTAATTCAATTAGTAAGATAACATGATTCCTTTAGGCTTTATCAAACAATCTTAGAGTTATTTGTCTGTCCTTCTCCCCTGATCCCTGTTCCTTCCCTCCTCTCCCCTTCCCCCCTCCCCTCCCCTCCTCTCCTCCTTCCCTAGAGCACTTGTCTATGGTTGGCTTTAATACCTATGCATATTGAATCCCATTGATTAATTTCTTTCATGAGCCTATAGCTTTCAATATACTTCCTACATGTTTTTATTTAATTTTTAATTTAAAAATTATTTATGTATGTTATTTTTTGTCTGCATGTAAGACTGCATATAATGTGTATGCCTGATGCCTACAAAGACCAGAAGAGGGTGTTGGATCCTCTGGAATTTATTGAGCCACCATATGGATGCTGGCAACTCCACCCAGGTCCTGTGGAGGAGCAGCCATTGCTCATAACTGTTGAGCTGTTCTCAAGTCTTTTCGAAAGTTTTTTAAACTATAAATGCATGTATGAAGCTTAATTTAATAGTAAAATTATGAATATAATTAGTTTTATATTGTGTGTGTATATATATATATATATTTCAAAAAGAATTTAAGAAGTGAAATTTTAAGTTATTTGTCTCTGTGTGTATGTGTGTGTATATGTGTGTGAGAGAGATAGAGATGGATGGAGAGAGGGGGAGAGGAGGAGAAAAAAGTATGTATATGTGTATTATATTTGTATATGTTGTGGTGAGAGAGACTTTGTAGAGTTCTCTTCTTGCACTGTGGGGTTCAAGGATCTAAGTTTGTCAGCTTTGTGCTGCAATCACTTTTATATATTGCCAGCCTACAAATTAATTTTAAATGCCCTGATTTTATCATTTAACTTATGATTACTTGATCTTATTCTTAGTGTATGCCTCTATTTCATTTTGTGTTAATTGGTATAAATTTTATGTTTTATAATTTGCATGTAGTTGCACATGTATGTATATGTATGGTATGTGTATGTGGTGTTTGTGAACATTTTAAGAGTGAGATCAAAATCAAATTTGTCTTAGACATTATATATTATGTAATACATGCATTACATTATCAGTCCCTTCAATAGGACATGATAGAGATAAGATTGATGAAACTATGAGATACAAGAGGGAACTCAAATCTAGTAAACTTTTGATATGCACATTTCTTTTTTTTCCCAATTTTTTATTAGGTATTTTCTTCATTTACATTTCAAATGCTATCCTGAAAGTCCCCTATACCCTAACCCCCCCCCCGCACCCCCTCACCTCCCCTACCAACCCACTCCCACTTCTTGGCCCTGGTGTTTGCCTGTACTGGGGCATATAAAGTTTGCAAGACCAAGGGGCCTCTCTTCCCAATGATGGCTGACTAGGCCATCTTCTGCTACATATGCAGCTAGAGACACGAGCTCTGGGGGTACTGGTTAGTTCATATTGTTGTTCCACCTATAGGGTTGCAGATCCCTTCAACTTCTTGGGTACTTTCTCTAACTCTTCCATTGGGGGCCCTGTGTTCCATCCAATAGCTGACTGTGAGCAACCACTTCTGCCAGGCATTGACATAGCCTCACAAGAGACAGCTATATCAGGGTCCTTTCAGCAAAATCTTGCTGGTGTATGCAATAGTGTCTACATTTGGTGGCTGATTATGGGATGGATCCCCGGGTGTGGCAGTCTCTGGATGGTCCATCCCTTCGACTCAGCTCCAGACTTTGTCTCTGTAACTCCTTCCATGGGTGTTTAGTTCCCAATTCTGAGAAGGGGTGAAGTGTCCACACTTTGGTCTTCATTCTTCTTGAGTTTCATGTGTTTTGCAAATTGGATCTTGGGTATTCTAAGTTTCTGGGATAATATCCACTTATCAGTGAGTACATATCATGTGAGTTCTTTTTTAATTGTGTTACTTCACTCAGGATGATACCCTCCAGATCCATCCATTTGCCTAGGAATTTCATAAATTCATTGCTTTTAATAGCTGAGTAGTATTCCATTGTGTAAATGTACCTACCACATTTTCTGTATCCATTCTTCTGTTGAGGGACATCTGGGTTCTTTCCAGCTTCTGGCTATTATAAATAAGGCTGCTATGAACAGAGTGGAGCATGTGTTCTTATTATCAGTTGGAACATCTTCTGGATATATACCCAGGAGAGGTATTGCTGGATCTTCTGGTAGTACTATGTCCAATTTTCTGAGGAACCGCCAGACTGATTTCCAGAGTGGTTGTACAAGCTTGCAATCCCACCAGCAATGGAGGAGCGTTCCTTTTTCTCCACATCCTCACCAGCATCTGCTGTCACTTGAAATTTTGATCTTAGCCATTCTGACTGGTGTGAGGTGGAATCTCAGGGTTGTTTTGATTTGCATTTCCCTGATGATTAAGGATGTTGAACATTTTTTCAGGTGTTTCCCAGCCATTCGATATTCCTCAGTTGAGAATTCTTTGTTTAGCTCTGTGCCCCACTTTTTTTTTTCAACTTTTATTAGATATTTTCTTCATTTACATTTCAAGTGTTATCCAGAAAGTTCCCTATATCCTCCCCCCTCCCGGCCCTGCTCCCCTACCCACCCACTCCCACCCCTTGGCCCCTGCGTTCCCCTGTATTGGGGCATATAGAGTCTGCATAACCAAGGGGCCTCTCTTCCCACTGATGGCCAACTAGGCCATCATCTTCTATATATGCAGCTAGAGACACGAGCCCAGGGGGTACTAGTTAGTTCATGGTTATTCTTCCACCTATAGGGTTGAAGACCCCTTCAGCTCCTTGGGTACTTTCTCTAGCTCCTTCTTCCTTGGGAACCCTGTGTTCCATCTANTAACTCTTTCAATGTGTGCTTTGTTCTTAATTCTAGGAAGGGGTGACGTGTCCACTTTTTGATCTTCCTTCTTCTTGAGTATCATGTGTTTAGTAAATTGTATCTTGGGTAGTCTAGGTTTCTGGGCTAATATCCACATATCAGTGAGTACATGTTATGTGAGTTCTTTTGTGAATGGGTTACTTCACTCAGGATGATGTGCCCCACTTTTTAATGGGGTTATTTGAATTTCTGGAGTCCAGCTTCTTGAGCTCTTTGTATATATTGGATGTTAGTCCCCTATCAGATTTAGGATTGGTACAAATTCTTTCCCAATATGTTGGTGGCCTTTTTGTCTTATTGACAGTGTCTTTTGCCTTACAGAAGCTTTGCAATTTCATGAGGTCCCATTTGTCAATTCTTGATCCTACAACACAAGCCATTGCTGTTCTGTTTAGGAATATTTCCCCAGTGCCCATATCTTCGATGCTTTTACCCACTTTCTCCTCTATAAGTTTCAATGTCTCTGTTTTTACGTGGAGTTCCTTAATCCACTTAGACTTGACCTTAGTACAAGGAGATAAGAACGGATCAATTTGCATGATAACCACCAGTTGTGCCAGCACCATTTGTTGAAAATGCTGTCTTTTTTCCACTGGATGGTCTTAGCTACCTTGTCAAAAATCAAGTGACCATAGGTGTATGGGTTCATTTCTGGGTCTTCAATTCTATTCCATTGGTCTACCTTTCTGTTGCTATACCAGTACCATGCAGTTTTTAATCACAATTGCTCTGTGGTACAGATTTAGGTCAGGCATAGTGATTCCCCCAGAGATTCTTTTATCGTTGAGAAGAGTTTTTGCTATCCCATTTTTTTTTAATTATTCCAGATGAATTTGCAAATTGCCCTTTCTAATTCGTTGAAGAATTGAGTTGGAATTCTGATGGTGATTGCATTGAATCTGTAGATTGCTTTCAGCAAGATAGCCATTTTTACTATATTGATCCTGCCAATCCATGAGCATGGGATATCTTACCATCTTATGAGTTCTTTGATTTCTTTCTTCAGAGACTTGAAGTTCTTATCATACAGATATTTCACTTCCTTAGTTAGAGTCACACCAAGGTATTTTATATTATTTGTGTTTATTATGAAGGGTGTTATTTCCCTAACTTCTTTCTCATCCTGTTTATCCTTTGTGTAGAGAAAGGCCATTGATTTGTTTGAGTTAATTTTATATTCAGCCTCTGCACTGAAGCTGTTTATCAGGTTTAGGAGTTCTCTGGTGGAATTTTTAGGGTCACTTATATATACTATCATATCATCTGCAAATAGTGATATTTTGACTTCTTCCTTTCCAATTTGTATCCCATGACTTCCTTTTGTTGTCGAATTGCTCTAGCTAGGACTTCAAGTACTATATTGAATAGGTAGGGAGAAAGTGTCTAGTCCCTGATTTTAGTGGAATTGCTTCAAGTTTTTCTCCATTTAGCTTTATGTTGGCTACTGATTTGCTGTATATTGCTTTTATTATGTTTAGGTATGGGCCTTGAATTCCTGATCTTTCCAAGACTTTTATTAAGAATGGTTGTTGGATTTTGTCAAATGCTTTCTCAACATCTAACGAGATGATCATGTGGTTTTTGTCTTTCAGTTTGTTTATATAGTGGATTAAGTTGATAGATTTCCATATATTAAACCATACCCGCATTTCTGGGATGAAGCCTACTTGGTCATGATGGATAATCGTTTTGATGTGTTCTTGGATTCATTTGAGAGGATTTTATTGAGTATTTTTGCATTGATATTCATAAGAGTAATTGGTCTGAAGTTCTTTTTCTTTGATGGATCTTTGTGTGGTTTAGGTATCAGAGTAATTGTGGCTTCGTAGAATGAATTGGGTAGAGTACCTTCTGTTTCTATTTTGTGGAATAGTTTGAGGAGAGTTAGGATTAGGTCCTCTGAGTTTATTTCCTGTCATCTACTCCTCTTGGGTGAATTTGCTTCCATTTGTTCTAGAGCTTTTAGGTGTGCGGTCAAGCTGCTAGTGTAAGCTCTCTCCAGTTTCTTTTTGGAGGAACTCAGAGCTATGAGTTTACCTCTTAGGAATGCTTTCATAGTGTCTCATAAGTTTGGGTATGTTGTGGCTTCATTTTTATTAAACTCTAGATAGTCTTTAATTTCTTTCTTTATTTCATTCTTGACCAAGGTATCATTGAGTAGAGTGTTGTTCAGCTTCCATGTGAATGTTGGCTTTCTATTATTTATGTTGTTATTGAAGATCAGTCTTAGCCCATGGTGGTCAGATAGGATGCATGGGATAATTTCAATATTTTTGTATCTGTGGAGGCCTGTTTTGTGACGAATTATATGGCCAATTTTGGAAGAGGTACCATGTGGTGCCGAGAAGAAGGTATATCCTTTTGTTTTAGGATAAAATGTTCTGTAGATATCTATTAAATTCATTTGTTTCATAACTTCTGTTAGTGTCCATATGTCTCTTTTTAGTTTCTGTTTCTAGGATTGGACCATTGGTGAGAGTGGGGTGTTGAAGTCTCTCACTATTATTGTGTGAGGTGCAATGTGTGCTTTGAGCTTTACTACAGTTTCTTTAATGAATGTGGCTGCCCTTGTATTAAGAGTATAGATATTCAGAATTGAGAGTTCATCTTGGTTGATTTTACCTTTGATTGGTATGAAGTGCCCCTCCTTATCTTTTTTGATAACTTTTTGTTGGAAGTCAATTTTTTCCGACATTAGAATGGCTACTCCATCTTATTTCTTCTGGCCATTTGCTTGGAAAATTGTTTTCCAGCCTTTCACTCTGAGGTAGTGTCTGTCTTTTTCTCTGAGGTGGGTTTCCTGTAAGCAGCAAAATGTTGGGTCCTCTTTGTGTAGTCAGTCTATTAGTCTATGTCTTTTTATTGGGGAATCGAGTCCATTGATGTTAAGAGAAATTGAAGAAAAGTGATTATTGTTTTCTGTTATTTTTGTTGTTAAAGTTGGGATTCTGTTCTTGGGGCTGTCTTATTTTAGGTTTGTTGAAGGATTACTTTCTTGTTTTTTCTAGGGTGTAGTTTCCCTCCTTGTTTTGGTGGTTTCCTTTTATTATCCTTTGAAGGACTGGATTTGTGGAAAGATATTGTGTGGATTTGGTTTTATCATGGAATACTTTGATTTCTCCATCTATGGTAATTGAGAGTTTTGCTGGGTATAGTAGCCTGGCTGGCATTTGTGTTCTCTTTGTTTCTGTATAACATCTGTCCAGGATCTTCTGGCTTTCATAGTCTCTGGTGAGAAGTCAGGTGTAATTCTAGTAGGCCTTCCTTTATATGTTACTTGACCTTTTTCCCTTACTGCTTTTAATATTCTATCTTTATTTAGTGCATTTGTTTTTCTGATTATTATGTGTCTGGAGGAGTTTCTTTTCTGGTTCAGTCTATTTGGAGTTCTGTAGGCTTCTTGTATGTTCATGGCCATCTCTTTCTTTAGGTTTGGGAAGTTTTCTTCTATTATTTTGTTGAAGATATTTGCTGGTCCGTTAAGTTGAAAATCTTCATTCTCATCTACCCCTATTATCTGTAAGTTTGGTCTTCTCATTGTGTCCTGGATTTTCTGGGTATTTTGAGTTAGGATCGTTGATTGTTGTGTCCCTGTTTTCTATGGAATATTCTGCACACGAGATTCTCTCTTCCATCTCTTGTATTCTGTTGCTGATGCTCACATCTATGGTTCCTGATTTCTTTCCTAGGTTTCTATCTCCAGAGTTGTCTCACTTTGGTTTTTCTTTATTGTTTCTACTCCCCTTTTTAGGTCTTGGATGGTTTTGTTCAATTCCATCACCTGTTTGGTTGAGTTTTCCTGTAGTTCTTTAAGGGATTTTTGTGTTTCCTCTTTAAGGACTTTTACCTCTTTAGCAGTGTTCTCCTGTATTTCTTTAAGTGAGTTATTAAGAGTCCTTCTTCATGTCCTCTATCAGCATCATGAGATATTTTAAATCTGAGTCTTGCTTTTTGGGTGTGTTAGGGTATCCTGGACTGGTTGAGGTGGGAGTGTTGGGTTCTGATGATGGTGAGTGTTCTTGGCTTCTGTTATTAAGATTCTTATGTTTGCCTTTCACTATCTAGTAATCTCTGGAGTTAGTTGTTATAGTTGTCTCTGGTTGGAGCTTGTTCCTCTTGTGATTCTGTTAGCCTCTACCAGAAGTCCTGGGAGTTCAGCTCTTTCCTGAGTCTCAGTGGTTAGAGTAATCTCTGCAGGCAAGCTCTCCTCTTGGTGGGAATGTGCACAGAATTCTGGTGTTCAGACCTGACTCTTGGCTAATGATGAGGCCTGATACAGGGCCTGTCCCAGAAGATGTGTTGCCTCTGCTACCTGCAGGCTCTCTGAGGGACCCAGGATCCAAGTTGACTCTCTCACGAGCTCTGGCAGGCAAAGCCCTCCCAGCCGGACACCTCTCTTCTGGTGGGAAAGGTGCCCGGAAGTCTGGAGCCTGATATTTGGTCTGTCCCTGAAGCTATGTTGCTTCTGCCTGTCCCAGAAGCTGTGTTGCTCCTTCAGTCTGCTCACTCACCCTTCACAGTCTGAGAGCTGACCTCCGCAGACTGGCCTCTGAGGGATCTGGGACCCAAGATGGTTCCCTCACCTGCTTCTGCAGGCAGAGCCCTCCAGGGTGGACACTTTTCCTTAGTTGGGGAAGGTTCCTGGATGTCTAGAGCCCGAAACTGGGTCTATCCCAGAAGCTTTGTTGCTTCTGCCAGTGCCAGAAGCTGTGTCACTTCTGCAGTCCGCATTCTCACCTGTGCAGACTGGTCTCTGAGGAACCTGAGACCCAAGATGGCTCCCTCACGAGCTCCAGCAGGCAATGCCCTCCTGGGCAGACAACTGTTCTCAAGCAGGGAAGGTGCCCGGATGTCTAGAGCCCAAAATTGGGTCTATACCAGAAGGTGTATTGCTTCTGCAGTCTTCTCACTCACCCTCCACAGTCTGCGAGCTGACCTGTGCAGCCTGGTCTCTGAGGGATCTGGGACCCTAGATGGCTTCTTCACCTGCTTCTGTAGGCAGAACCCTCCCTGGCGGACACTTCTCTTCTGGTGGGGAAGGTGCCTGGATGTCTGGAGTGGAAACTGGGTCTGTCCCAGAAGCTGTGTTGCTTCTGCAGTCTGCACTCTCACCTGCGTAGACTGGTCTCTGAGGGACTTGGAACCCAAGATGGCTCCCTCACGAGCTCTTGCAGGCAAAGTTTCTTTCTTAAAGTCCTCCATCAATATCATGAGAAGTGACTTTAGATCCATGTCTTGCTTTTCTGGTATTATGGTCTATCCAGGACTTGCTATGGTGGGAGAGTTTGGTTCTGATGATGCCAAGTAATCTTGGTTTCTGTTGCTTCTGTTCGTAAGCTTGCCTAATTATCTCATGTGCTTGCTGTCCTCAATATATCTGATTGGAGCCTGTCCTTTCTATAATCCCAGTTGATTCAGGTCTCCTCAGAGTCCAACTTTCTCTCTGATTCTTTGTGGGCTCCTGTGAACCTGAGATTATAGGTGTGTCAGAGTTCTTGGCAGTCAAGCTCCTCTGAGACCCTGAAATACTGATGTGACCCAGCTCTTGTTATCCTGTGATTCTGTTGTCCTAAGATCCTGGGCATGTTACAGTGCCTGGAAGTGGTGTCTCCTTTGAGGACCATGGAGCTGTCTGGTCTGTTCAAAACCAAGGTAAACCAGAACTGATCAAAGGAACCTGTGCCTCTTGTCAGGAAGGGCTCCCGTGTCCTTGTTCCTGCTGTCACAGGCCCATCACAATTTGATTGGAACTGATGTTGTGTTCCACTCAGCAGTGATCCTAAGATCACGTGGAGAGTCCTCTAGGGACTGTGGGGGTGTCTGTTGACTCTGTGCCCAATGTGACCCGGTGCTGGTGCCAACCAGAGGGACTTGTGCCCCTGCTCAGGCCGGTTTTCTGCTTCCCTAATGCTGTCTTAGGTCCTGCAAGATTGGATTGGAACAGAAGTTGTGTTCCACTCACCAGTAATCCTGAGATCGAGTGGAGAGTCTTCTAGGTACCGTAGAGGTGTCCACCACCTCTACGTGTTCAACGTGACCTGGTGCTGGCACAGACCAGAAGGGCGATATGCACATTTCTATATGCGGCAGCAAAACTGATGCTTTAAGTTTGGACAGAGAAAATGACTGCATACTTGCCTTTCTTATAGCTTTATTCAGAGCATATCATATATAAAGTCTTTATTAGAAATTCTTGAATAGCAACATCAGGAAATAGTAATGTGGAATAGGGAAGATTTCTGTGGGTCCACTCCTACACAAAGCTCTATGGGTAACAATCTACTGCTGAGAGAAGGAGAATTAGTGTCTTCCAGGGCCTGCTATTAGTTTTACATTGCAGAGTGTTCAGCCTTGAAACCATACATACACAAACATCAAAAACATGTTGAGCAGATTCTATTTATATATATTTGTGCATACGTGTGTGTGTGTGTGTGTGTGTGTGTGTGTGTGTGTGTGTAAAACAACCATAAGAAAAGAAAAAGAGACTACTATCTCCTTGAGAGGGAGCAGGAGAAGTCAAGGGATACTAACTAGGAGGGGCTTCAGGAGGAAGGAGGAAGTTATATAATTCTATTTAAATTAACAAAATCAAAAAAGAATCATGATGAAAAAATAAAAATTACCATTTATTAAGAAAAAGAAAGAAATCCTTGAATTTTGAACTGAAATGAAACATTTGTTACATAAAATGCCCTTTCTAGGACTAATAGGAGGATTGTTCAAGTTTTAAATTAATAGTAAATTCCATTTGTTTGTTTGTTTGTTTATTTATTTATCTATTTATTTATGATAGTCTCATATAGCTAATTATCATATCCTTTAATTGTATAGTATTCTGTGACATGCATATAGCATAAATTATTTCTTCAGTTATCTTTTCATGGTTTTATAAACAATGTACATTATTTTCTTCTTTGCTATTACAAAAGTATAAGTATTTTCAAAAATAGCCTTCTTTATGTATAATATCTAGGGACCTACCTGGCTTTTGATAGGTAATACCGAATTTATCTTCTAAAAGACTGCAAACCTATGACTCTCCCAGTAAGTAATGTATATAAGCACCTTAATAGTAGAGTCTATCAATCCTTACCACTTTTAGTGCATTGGTTTATACTATATAGAATATCTTTTTGTAAATAATATATTTTTTTGATATACATTCTTTTTTTGCTTGCATGTATGTTCAGTTGCAGACAGTTTTGAGCTGCTTGCTATCTGGTTGCTGGGACTTGAACCCAGGTTTTCTGGATGAGGAGTCAGTGCTCTTAACCACTGACACATCTCTCCAGCATCTCATTTCATTTATAGTTCCCTTACTGCTAATGAGGTTGATATACTTTTTTGAGCTACTAAATTAATTTTCAGGTATTTTTTGTAAGTGTTAAGTCTCTTAAGACCTGATCTGTCAGAAATGTGGTATTGGACTGTATCTATAGTTGAGTTAAACATTCAGGCTAATTTTAAAGGAAGCCAGGAAAGAGAAGTGTTGAGAAACCAGTTCTTTCCCCTCTTACACTCACTTCATGGTTGTTTCTCTGAGAAGCACACTGTATTGGCTTCTCTCTCAGCATGGATAGATTAAAACCAGGAAGCCCAGAGATAATCCATCCTTTCAGAGGGGAAGGGACTATTGTTTTCCCTCAGAAAGCTTTTCCTTCTTCCAGGTGTTTGAGTGCTTGTCTTGCTGGCTCTGCATACTTGCCTTTCTTATAGCTTTATTCAAAGTATATCATATATAGAATCTTTATTAGAAATTCTTGAATAACAACATCAGGAAATAGTAATGTGGGATAGGGAAGATTTCTGTGGGTCCATTGCTCACATAGGCCTACTTCCTGCTCTGTCAGCATTACACTTACTTCGTGTGGTGTAATAAGTTAAAATATATTTATGCTTGACAGACAGATCTTGTAGCTATTTATTTTTTGAGATTATAATTTAATTACATTTCTCCCAACATTTTCTTCTCTCCAAACCCTCTCACCAATCTCCTTCAAATCCCTGGCCTATTTTTTCCACTAATAGTTATTACATTCATATATGTATATGCCTATACATACACATACACACATACACATACATATATTCATAATATAACTTAACAGGGAGATTTTAATCATACTTCAACCAACTGTAATTGTTCTGGAGAATGATAATGTATTTGTCAGCATTGCTATCTGGTGCATCTGTTGACTAATTGCATGTTGAACTTGTAGCTTACTTTTGTGGTCCCTACATCCTGCTTTCTTTGATGCTAACCACAGCGATATCATCAACCACCTCTTCATGCTTGGGATTATTTTCGGTCTGCAGACCATTTTGTGAAGTGAGCTCTCTTTATAAGCAGCAGTAAGTCTATAGCTCTGCAGAGCCTAGTTCTTCAGTGATCTGTGTCAAGGAGTGCTTGCATGGTCACTTAACCTCTCCTGTTGCCAATCTAGTAAAATGTGATAATGACCTTGACCATCTACTGATTGCCTTCTCTTGAAGTAGAATCCTTTTAATATCCTATGAGTCGTCTTGCTACTGTGGAAACAGATTAACTGATTCACAAAGCACTTAATCTACTTTCTAGTTATTAATAATAATGACAAATATGTATGAAATACTTATTTTTTGAATTATTAATTTGCTTCTCACAGCACCATGAGGTAGCATTTTACCTTTTTCCCCCAGGAAAGTAAAAGATTATTCACATATTGTAACATTTTTCTTGATAATACCTTTTCTTAGGTCTTGTTTAATTTTTCTTTCTCATATGCTTGCTTCATTCTTGTGGAAGCTGGATAAGGCAAAATTTTTAGCCATTATCAACCTCATCCTGAAGTTTGAGTTGGAGGCAGAAATTGCTGATAGCAGCTGTGAGCCCCAAGAACATGTCTGTCTGCAGGCTTGGGGAAGGAAGTGTCAGATGAAAACACTGAGGAAAGCAGGTTCTCTTTATATATACTGTCTGTCACATTCAGGGCCAGTGCTAGTAAGCCGAAACCATTCAATTCTATAACTAGAAGACTGCTAACAACTTAGATATTATTTATATTCAATCAATATATGTTTGAATTTAGTTATATCTAACAATTTCATTTATGCTTCTGGAAGCTGAGACCCTGAGATTAAGTGATGGTGTCAAGACCATGACTACTTTATAAAGATGACCTGTGAAGAGTTAACTGGAGCCAGCTGGACCCAGCTTGAGGGTTTGTAATGAAGTCACACTGTGCCTGCTGCATCCTGTGGACTCAGAGCTTTTCCTTAAACTGCTTTGTCAGTGCCTCTCTCAGCTGGAAGGTGAAGGCACCTGAGCTGCATGGTTCTGAGTTTTTCCCTGTTAGCACAAGGTCCTGGTGATGCTTCAGTAGAGACCACTAGCTAGAGTGAGCTCTTCATCCTCTATTTTTCTAAGCAGTCTTTCCTTCACATGGAGACAGGGTTAACCTCACACCATTTTGCTTTAATCATTTAAAAAAAAAACAACAACACTGTAATGAATTTTAAAATAATGTGTTATAAATAAGGCCTTTGTTTATTCATCTCTCTTGCTCTAGAGTATGAGTTCCTAAGGGGCAGATGGTATTTTATTCCTTTTTGAGTTTCCATTGCTGAGTCGTGGTAAGTGTTAAGTAAATGTTTGCTTAATGAATACAAATATTTTTGAAAGTTAGATTTAGGAAACAACAACATCTTTTTGGCTTTGTCGATCTGCTAATAGTATAGGCGCTGCAGGAACGAATAAGTGTTTATAAAGGAGTTAATATAGCAGGTTTCAGACTGCTGTTTTGGAAATGCCTGCTTGTGAAAGTGTCCATTGACTGGTTTCAGAGAATCTAGATTTTGAGAGGATTTTCATTACTTTGTAAGTGCTAAGGGTGGTTCTTTGAACTTGAAATGTTTGAGCTAACAGTACAGTTTATACCAAGCACCTTTCTTCCCCTGACTGTGGAATGTCTGCATGTGTTGGGCAGAGACATTTTTCTGACTAACCCCAGTAGATACTGTAGACTATGGCTGGAGAGATGGCTCATCAGTTAAAGAGGTTTGCTCTTCTTCTTTGCTCTCGGTTGTGAGAACTGAGAGGGGTGGTGGGCATGGAGTCCTGTCTGCACTTGATAATCTTCTGGCAAAGGGAAAAATCAGTTTTCTACAATGGAATGTCTCTGGGTATACCAGCCACAGTCCAGGGCATGTCTTGGGCTCAGGAGAAGTTGGTCAGCACAAAATGAACTCAGTGGTATTTTTGTGGGCTTATCATTTCATTTTGCTTTGTTTGGTCATTTTGTTTTATTTTTGTCATTTGCTTGCCTGTTTTGATTTTCATTTTGTGTTTTTGTTTCTTATTTTTTGTTTTGTTTTGAAAAGTGTGTGTGAGAGAAAACAAAATTCAGCGGATAGGGAGGTAGAAAGAATCTAAGAGCACTTGGGGCATGGGTAAGTATCATATTATATGAATTTTTTAATTAAAATATGCTGCTCTTGGAAAGGAACAGAACTTCTGGAGTTCTTGGTACTTACACCAGGCATCTTACAACCACTTCCATCCCCTGGGGATCTGACTTCTCTTCTGATTCTGTAAACACCCTCAAACATGAGCAGATAAACACATACAAATGCATAAAATAAGTACTAAATTCAATTTTAAAAATACTGTAGATCTGGATTTATTATGAACTTTACTAGTCGACAACTCACTGTACATGTAAGCGATTCATTGTTGGATAATTATGTTCTGTGTGTCTGTGTTGGGAGTAGACTTTTAGATGCACATGTAAACTTTTTTTTCTTTTTTTCCCCATAACCTCACTTACCAGGCTGGCCTCGAACTCAGAAATCCGCCTGCCTCTGCCTCCAGAGTGCTGGGATTAAAGGCGTGCGCCACCACGCCCGGCCCATAACCTCACTTCTTATACCTAGTACTGTGGGGGTTTTGCTTTGTATTCTTTCACTGTAGTAAATCTTAGCTGTGTGCTTGACTGTTTAGAATCCTGTGAGTCCTTGCAGAAAGGACTCTGCAACTCTCAACTCTGAAGATGAGCTTGAATCTCCTGACACAAGTAATTCTGCTTTTTCAGTGGGAGTATGGTGATATGATGAGAAATATCAAGAACTAATGTTCCATTCAGACAATTAAAATCGGTTCATTGGTAGTGTGTCTTCGTATCTATTTTAGCCTGGGTGTTCATCAAAAAGTTTCTCAGAGGAGGTGGCTTTTAAATTGAGATCTGAGTGACAGGAGGAAGTCATGCATAAGAGGGTGAGAGAACATTTCTGGAGAGAACAGTGCAGAAGCTCCAAGGCAAAACCACATCATGTGTTTAAAGTTGATCGAGGAAGACAGATGACTTAAGAGTAGGGGCAGCCTAGGGAGTGAATGGTGTTCACCAGCGTTGGGTGGGACATTCTGTAGGTCACAGCAAGGAGGGGCGCTTTTGTTTTCAGTTCATTGTATTTCCAAATTCTGAGTTTTAAGCTAGGGAAAGCACAGAGTAGATTTGTGGTTTTAATACCACTCTCACTGTAGGTTTGGAGGATAATTTAACTGAGTTAGGGATGTGATATTTAACTTATGAAAATGGAAGGAAATTGGGAAAATACCAGTATGAGAAGAAAATTGAGAGTTTTGTTTTTAAATTAAGAGTTTTCAAATGGAAATATTAAGAAGGCAGTTGATATAAATTGTTGTAGCCAAAAATGTTGATCTTCTTATTTTGCCCATCAGAAATTATTCACAGCTTACCAGTTGTCAAATATTTTCATGGAGTGAAGAATTCCATGAGGACTGGATAGAGGCAGAGGAAGGCAGGCAGTTTTACAGACCATTGCACAGTGAACTAACTTGTTTTATGTGATTTTGAGAATACTTACCTGAGCCACTAAAATGGTACTTTTCTCCTCAAATCTTCCTAGTTCTGAATCATTTTTTTTCCAGCTCAAATCTTGGTATCTTATTCTCTTTCTGTCTCTCTTTCTCTCCTCTTTTCTTTTCTTTTCTTTTCTTTTCTTTTCTTTTCTTTTCTTTTCTTTTCTTTTCTCTCTCTCTCTCTCTCTCTCTCTCTCTCTCTTTCTTTCTTTCTTTCTTTCTTTCTTTCTTTCTTTCTTTCTTTCTTTCTTGACTTCCATACATGAGTACTCTATTTGTATCATTTCCAATCTCACTCTTCCCCCAACACCTTCCTCTTTCAAATTCATGAACTCTTCTTAAATTACTGTAACACACACATGCACACATACAATGCATAAATACAGTTTGCTGAGTCTATTTAGTGTTGTTCATATAAGCAGTTGCTTAGGGCTGACCACTTGGGAGTCACATAATCTGTCAAGTGTTAGGGCTTATGCCTGTAGAAAATTGACTACCTTTCTGAAAAACTATTAATTGCCCATACCTCTTCATGTAGGTATCGCTTGTGCGATTTTTTTCCCCATCCATACTGGCCAACTATTACCATTGTGAGGTTCTTGTTTAAGTAGCTATATTGCTGAGATTTCATGGGTGCAGTTTCCCTGGCATATATAGAAAACTACCCATGGATGCCTAGTCCTCTGGCAATTACAGTGTTGCTGCCCTCTCTTACATGATGTTCACTGAGCCTTAGGCATTGGGATTGTGTTGTAGATATATCATTTGTCAGTTGTTCTCTGTAATGTTCCTGTTTGCTACAAGAAGTTTCTTCAGTTAGAGGTAAGTACTACTCTCACTATGCATATAAGAATAAGTATTTAGAATGCAATTAGGAATTATATTGGGTTAGGTAAGTGATAGTAAATTGTCCTCTAGGGTATGTGATCTTAGCAGGAATGGTTAGCTGGCTAGATTCATGATAGCAGACATAAGTTACTTCCTATTGAGTGTACCTTAAGTTCAAGTAGACAGTAGTTAGTTACTCTAAAGATATGTAACTATTGCACCTTTGGGGTTATCCTGCTCTGCTGGCCATTGCTGTGGTTCATAAGATTTAGAGCTGAGCAGGACTGTTGGTAACCTTACTACCTTGGCAGAGTGCATAGCATCTCCATGAGATCTACTTCTCAGGAAGAAGACTTCCTTGTCAGCTCCAGCTTAATTACTCCCTAGTTCTGTAGCTGAAATGTATGATGTATTCAGTATTAGGTTCTTACCTTCAAGTTCTGGGAGGCAATCAAGGATAGCAGCAACAGAATATATTATTTTGGGGGTCTCTTTAGTTCAACAGTAGCTTGAAGGGATTGTTCCTTGCCTGGTATTAGTGTTTCTGTTGGATTGTCTGTAGCTCTTGTTGGGAGCATTATTACCCTAAATGATGTAACTTCATTCAACTTATATATGCACATGTATACAGGTATGCATACATACATACATACATACATACATATATATATATATATATTTACATATATATGCAATATATATATATATGTAAACATAAGGTAATATGTTTCTCTGTAGCCTTTTCAAATCTCCTTACTGTTGTTTATTCTTCCTTTCTCTCCCTCTGTGTTATTAACCTTCATAGTCTCAGTTAAATCCTCCCTGTTCTGCTCAAATCTTAAATTTCACTCACAAAATCAGTTTTCTACTACTTTCATACTTGTAGTGTTTATTGAATTCTTTGAATAATAAAGTCTTTATTTTACTAGATATTTAATATTAAAGAATGCTCAAATCCGTTTCTGTTGCCTAGCGTTGTGATGTACACCCAGTGTTCTCTGTAGAAGTAGAGCCTATTTTCTCCAGACTTTACAGTCCTCTCCCTCTTATCTCAGAAACTTTAGCAAATATTTTTACTAACTCTTTGAGAATTTCATAGAAAATATTTGGATCATATCCACTCCTACTTTCTCTCCTGCTTTTCTCAGATCCACCCTCAGCTCCCTAAACCCCAATGTCATGTGCTTTTTGAAAATTTCAATAAGTTATAAAGTCCCAGTCTGTGCTTTCAGTATAATTCTAGGTGTGGCCCATCCACTGGAATGTAGTAGACCTATCAGGGGACACACCATTAAAGAAAACTAACCTTGCCTCCCACATAAGCTATAAACTGTCCCTTGCTCCTCAGTTAGATGGGGGCTTGTGCACCCCTTCCTCATTCATGCTGGAATGCTGACTATCTTGACTCTGTATATGTCTTGTGGAAGTGACCACAGCTGCTCTGAGTTTATGAGTACAGTCATCCTGCCATGTCCAGAGAATTTTGTTTCATTTTAGTTTTTCTCAGCTTCTGGTTCTTAAAATATTTCTACTACTTCTTTAATGATAGTCCCTGAGCATTGGGAATGCTGAGACATAGAGGTCCTATTCATGACAGAACATTCCACTCCACTTATTCTATGTGAATTTCTGCATTAACCACTGTCTGCTGCACAATGAAATCTATGATGAAATATGAAATGTGCACTAATCTATAGGTAGAAAGTTATAAATTTAGAGGTCAGTATGATACTTTGTCCATTTGGCAGAAAAATAATAGGTTCACCCTTTACAAATGTGAACTCCCTAACTGTAGTTTCTTGACCAGATTTACAGTATGAAGAATATGTTTCTGCCTGTAGAGGAGATCTTAGATACAAGCAGAAATAGGTTGGTTACTGTCTTAGTCAGGGTTTCTATTCCTGCACAAACATCATGACCAAGAAGCAAGTTGGGGGGTGGGGGGGGGAGGGTTTATTCAGCTTACACTTCCATACTGCTGTTCATCAAGGAAGTCAGGACTGGAACTCCAGCAGGTCAGGAAGCAGGAGCTGATGCAGAGGCCATGGAGGGATGTTCTTTACTGGCTTGCTTCCCCTGGCTTGCTCAGCTTGCTCTCTTATAGAACCCAAGACTGCCAGCCCAGAGATGGTCCCATCCACAAGGGGCCTTTCCCCCTTGATCACTAATTGAGAAAATACCCCACAGCTGGATCTCATGGAAGCACTTCCCCAACTGAAACTCCTTTCTCTGTGATAACTCTCCAGTTGTATCAAGTTGACACAAAACTAGCCAGTACAGTTACCCACATAATATGTATGTCAGTGTTGCACCAGTTGGGTATATCTTGCCACACCATCATTATTGCAGTTCACAAGGTTCAGATCTGAGTAAGACTTACTGATGCCACACCCTTCCCCACCTTCACCCCAGCCAGCAGCCTGCCTGATTCTATGGGAACATTTATACATCTCTTTCTCCTTTTTTGATCATTTTTCCTTTCCTTGTATATGTACATACAGATGGATGTAGATAATTACTTTGTCTTTATCATTTTAATTATCTAATTTGCTCAGTAACTCAATATGATTTCTTTCTAATGGTGTGTATTTTGGAACAGAATTGTATAAAAATCTGAATGAAGTTTCTAGCGTGATCTCATCATACCCTTGATGGCCTGACTTGATATGGCTGCCTTAACTTGTTACATAGGTATTGCTTTTCTTACTGCTTTGAGCGTGTTTTCTCTTACAGATTATGCTTGATTGAAGAGCTTGATCTCTAGTTTAGAAAACTTAAGCATCTTACCCTGTAGATGCTAGTGGTTAAATGTGAGTTGCTGCTTTCTGCTCTCACATAATTTTCCTTCTTATTACCTCCAACTTCTTTTTTTTTTCTTCTAATTATTTGGCTACATTAAAGAAGTCTTTCTTTGAATGATATATCTAAAAATAATTTTTTCTTAGTTATTAATATATGTTCTTTCTGTTAATCTTCCAGGAGTGCCCTTCCTTTACCCTTGAACTTATTGTGAAAAGTAGGCATAAATAATAAATTTAAATAAATATTTTTGAATTTTAAAAATGAGTTAAAATTTACATACTAGATTTATGGCTAAGAGGAATTTGCTTAATATTTGTAATTGTCTATCAGGCAAGGTCTATTGGCTGCTGTGGTTCTTTGTGTGTCATTGGCAGTTTTCACCAATTAATAATACTTTTTTGTTAATTACTTCTGCTTAGTGACTATAGAGATTATTAATTAGAAACTTGTAAGTAGATTCAGCATTAAAATGGTCATAATTTAGTTGGAAAGAAATGATTTAGACTTTTGTTTCCTCTGCTTTGAACATATCCTTTCTAATAAGTCACCTTGCTTTTGATGGTGAGGCATGTTGTAAAAGTTTGAAAATTGAGGAAAAAATTTTCATGTTGACTTTAATGATTTTTTTCAAGTATGTCAGTTTTCCTGTATATCACATATATTCTGGGTCTGTTATTTATGATGTTAGACATACGTATTCAGCCTTAGTTTGGGGTTGCCCTAATAATATTATTATCTTAAAATTATCAAAATAAATAACTTTGCTACTGGGCCAGAGAAGTGGCTTGTTTAGATATTTTATGCACAGCCTGCTCACCTGAATCCCTGTATCCCATGGTAGGAGGAAAGAACCTACTCTCAAAAGTTGTCTTCTGCCTTATGCCCAGCATAAACAGTGGTGTATATCCCACTATAGATAATAATAATCAACGAAAACAATGAAAACTTAACTTTGATTTTATTCTAGATCGACAGGCATCATCATTAAATCTTTAAATTTGTATACCTATACATGATTTATAAGCTTTTTGGCTACCTTCTAATTATGTAGTTAGAAGAATGTGTGTGTGTGTGTGTGTGTGTGTGTGTGTGTGTGTATAATAGTTATGTACTATTTTTCTGTAAAAATTTATTTACTCAAGTAAAATTAAAAGAAAGGTCTCTGAAAACTTGCCGTTGTCACATTATTACTGTCTCTGGTAAATGATTAGGTGGAAAGAAAAAGGTTTAAAATTTAAGCAAGTTCTATGAGTCTCAGAAAGTGTTCAAGGATGCATAAAGGTCTGAAGATACAAAAGCTTAAATTTTGAGGGTCTAAAAACTCAAGTTTTAAGGGTCATGATCTAGGATATGTTAAAAAATGGAAAATGTTTCAGATTTCTTCCCCCTTCTGTGCTATTGTTACACTATGATTTCAAAAGTTCAAGATTTTAACATTGATTAGCATTCTGATAAGCTTGTAGAACACCAATTTGCTATTATCAGTCAGAAACACAATATTTTAATTTCCTTTAGTTGTCTTCTAAGTATAGACTTAAAGGTGCTATTCATTGGGCTAAAAATACCTCTGCCCAGTCTGCATATCTAGCTCTCTAGAAAAAAAATGTGCATGCTTTTTAACCCAAAGTCATAGCTTTTGCTATATGACTCAAAGGCATGAGTCTACTCTAGCTGGTTTTTAGATGCCCTTTATTTTATTTATATGAGCACACTGTCATTGCCTTCATACACACCAGAAGAGGGCAGTGGATTTCATTACAGATGGTTGTGAGCGACCATGTGGTTGCTGGGAATTGAACTCAGGACCTCTGGAAGAGCAGTTGTTAGAACCCCCGAATTACTGATACTAGAGAGACTTCAGTGTTGTGTTTGCCTCTGAGTTTCCTGGCCACTGTCAGAAGCTCCCATCCTCCCTCCAGCCTGAGGCTAGCACAATATGCAGACAGCTGGTTTCTGTGGGGCATCCTCCTGCAGCAAGCTTGGGGCTTTCTCTCCCTTCCCTGGGACTCAGGGTCACTCAAGTTAAATTGGCACTACCCATAAAACTCCCCCTTAATGACGACATTCTGAGGAGACAGGGAGAGACATCCTCCCCACCTTTGTGTCTCCAAAAACCAACACTCCTCCTAATTAGCAGCAGAATTCTCCAGGTGTTTTTCTGTCAGTCATTTGCAGGCTGCAGTGACTTAACAAATTACTTAACCATCCTGGGCTACAATTTTGTCATTTGCAAAGTGGGCAGATTCTTTAAATGATTAAGAGCGTCAGCGTCCATAAAACAAAGTTTATAAACTATATAATAGTGTCCGGAGTAAGATTGCTTTTTAAAACGAAGATATTCGGTAGAAGTCTGTTCCCTTTTGTGATGGCCAATCCTGCTTGTTGTCTTAACAAACTTGGAAGAATGAAACTCAACTAAAGAATTTGTCTACATTAGATCTGCCTGTGGGCATTTCTGGGCTGAGGGGACATTTTTTAAATTGTTAATTGATGTTGGAGGACCAAGTTCTCTTTGGGTGGTACCATACCTATAGAGATGGGCCTGGGTGGTCTAAGAGAGGTCACTGAATGTAAGCCGGAGAGTGAGCCAGCAAGCATGCTTTACCATGGTCTCTGCTTCAGTTCCTACTTCCAGGTTTCTGCATTGAGTTTCCTGCTAGGCTATGATATGGAAGTATAAGATGAAATACACTCTTTTCTTCCCAGCTTGCATTTGGTCATACATAGTTTTTAACACAGCAACAGAAAAGCAAACTAGGACCTGTCTTGGAAATTCTTTTTTTTTCCCCTTTCAAATATTTAACTTTTAACTCACTGCCACTTATTCTGTAATTAATTATTTCTCAGAAATCAGTGATGGAAAGTAATGGATATTTCCAGAATGAAAATACATTGCTGTTATCTGTGATAATTTTATGGCTAACTAGTAAGGATTTATAATAATATATTTTAATATATATGTCAATAGAAACTATTTAAAAATATAAGAATCCCTGTAATATCATATCTATACTTTTATAAAACCTTTTATTGAGTCTTTGTGAATTTCATATCATGCACCCCAATCCCACTCATCTCCCGTTCCCTTTGTATCCTCCTCCTTCCTTGCAACCTCTCCCCCCAAATAAAATAAAAAATAAAAATGAAAATAACACAAAAATTTTTATCATAGAATATCTCGCGCGCGCCTACCTCGTTCAGCGGAAATAAAACACAGGACAACCAGGTTTCTCCTCAGGACAGTTTACTCAGGAACTTAACGTGGCCAATGGTGCATGACGAATGGCAAAAGGCCGGCCCAGAGCCTCCCCAGAAGCAGCTACTTAAGCCCTGTCCTGGCCAATCACCGAGCTGCCCCGTGGCTCTCGCGTGACTACACCAGGCGTTCTCGGGCTCAAGATCAAACAACAGCTGACACTGCCTAATGCCAATTTAAGAGTCGTTTATGCTAGAACAGCTGAATCGGTCGATGCCGTCTTTAAAGAGCGGTTGAATGGCTCCCTACATCTCCCCCTTTTTTTATTTCATATGAACGAGTGGCAACCAGCTCTCCAAATCATTATGTTTTAGGTCAGATCATTTCTAGGCCAGGCCATCAAGCCCATCACTGAGTACTCACGCAGCACAAGCCTACTAAGGCCCAGGGTAAGCTGGCATCCCCTGTTGGCGTGGCCTCTGTTTTAGGCGACAACCTGCCTGAGCCTTAATCTGTTGGGACCTTTAGCAATCGTAGCTGATAGGAGAAAGCACACTCAAAAAGCAAACATCACTGCTTAATTGCAGCAAGCCAAACTTGGGGGGACTGGCCAACCTCCATGGCAATAGTGGCATCAGTCAACATAGTAAGATCTCTTTTCTATGAACCTGGGTCATTTCGCAGAGACACCACAGGCAACCGATGGAGACCAGGACCAGGCCTAAGGCTAAAGCTCAATTGCCCACCCAGTTCCCGGATGGGGCACTGCTTGTAGATTCTGCGCTGACAATTTCTCGATTATAGGGTCTCAGGCTCCAGCTTAACAATCCGTTCGTGGTCACCGGGGCCGTCTTCGTTCTTCACCTTCTTCACCAGCCGTTCAGGCACCCACACCGGATCTTGTTGGTCCTGTGGGAAAATACAAACAGCACTTCGTGCCCATGTCAGCACGGGATCGGGTCCTCGCCACAGACCCGTTAAGATGTCTTTCCATTTAACTTGTTCTAGAGGGGGTGCATGCCCCACACTATGCCTGTCAGCCGCTGATTGGCCATGTATATCCAAATTCAGAAAATTTCTTTGGGGGTACAGCCTTGGTCTATTCCCCCTTTTTGTTTTTGTAAGCACTCATTTAAAGTGCCATGAGAGTGTTCCACAATGCCTTGGCCCTGTGGATTATATGGCAGCCCATGACTGCAGATGACATCCATTTGTCCATTGTCAGTTTTGAGCTGCTGAGGCTTTCCCCAGGCAGCCCAAGCTTCTAAGCAATGTCCAATGACATTGCGAGCCTTCTCACCAGGCAAAGGGGTTCTTATGATCCCATATGCACTTTTGTATTGCAGTTAATAGCTCAAAAACAGCAGATGTCTTACTTGTTTGTTTACCAAAAGCTCTGCGAGAATGTAGGGATTCTGTGGGGTAGTTGTTTCCGGGCTGCTGCTTTAGAATAGACACTGTAGCACTGCATCTTCAGTGGTTTGTGTTTGCACTCACTCTTCTTCTGATACTGGTGAAAGTTCATTTGTTTTAGCTTTAGAACAAAACCTCTTATTCCTGCTTGTCGTGTTGAGTTTGTTACTAACTTCACAGCTGCTTATGTGAGCTATTTCCAGAATGCGTCTAGCTTTTGTCTTTATTTTATACCCAGAGTGATGCTTAGGTTTTAAATACTATGCCCCCTATTCTTATCTGTTATTACTCTAAAATAATTACACATTTTCTCAGTGTGTACATGTGTTTATATTTTTCTGAATTTGTGAATGGCCATTATGAAGTATTTTAGCTTGCCAAAATAAAATTTTATTAATTAAATGAATGTTTGTATATCCCAGATGTGAAGCTTTTTTATGTTGGGTTATTGCCTTTTGTAGTATCTTAAGTTCTGTTCTTTACATAGATCCTTGTGGGAACTGCTTACCAACTTATTGATAAGCCTTGGTATTTTGTGCTCTGATAGACAAAATTTTAAACTCTCTTGTATTATTTGGACAGTGCTTTGCTAACCTTTCTTACTTAACTCCATGGCAAATGCCTTTTTATAACTTAGATCCATTTGTTCCATTATGTCCCTTTCTCTATCTCATGTGCCCTTCCCTATCCACAATGACATATTACTGGGTTCATTTTCTGCAGGCCTTCTGTAGGTGACTACAGCTGCAGTGAGTTTACTTGCACAGTAGCCTCACCATGTCCAGGAAACAGCTTTCACAGCATTCCTTCACCCCTCGCAGCTCTTACTCTTTCTCTCCTCTTCCTTCCCGTGTGCTAAAGACCTTCCATTAGGTAGGCCCGAGCACTCAGCAGTCACTTACTCTCAGCACTTTTACCAGGTGGAAATTTTTGCCTGCTGAAAATCTTTTGCTCTCTTTCCTGTTATGTAGAGCATTTCTCCCATGCCCTTGCTGCTGCATGGCTCTCACACTCTCCCTGTGCCCTCGAGTCAGCTCTACTGTGCTGCCCAGGTGGGGTACAGGGCCTGCTCTCCTGCGTGCTGCAGCAGGTGAGAGGCAGAGACTACATGCTCCTGCTGTCATGCCCTCAGGACCAGCTCAGCCTTGGTGAGGGGTTGGGCCTTTTCTGCACAGCCTTCAGACATATGCCCCTGGGTGGCAGCCCAGACCAAGGACATCCTCCTGGCCTTTGATGGTAACAGACTCCTGCTGCTGCAGGGCCACCGACCCAGACTATGATTGCAAGTGGCATCACTGGCTCCTCACATCACTACCCTTGAGTCTCCAGTTCTGCCTCTCTTCATTGTGATCACATCCTTCCACCACTTACTTGCTCTTCTTAGAGGCACCTAGGCTCTCTAAGTGTCTGGGGTCGTTCCCAGGAGTGGTCTCAGGAGTGCTATGACCTACTCATGCATTATGGCTCCAGATAGGGGTCACCTGGGGCATGTTCTGCCCTCCCATGCTTGCCTGGTGCTGGACCTGTGGTTATCGAGAGTAGCTTCCTCTTAGGGCCCTCTGGCACTGCACTGGTGGTCATTTCAGGCCAGCTTTTTTCGTGGAATGTTAGGCTACTAATCATTCAGAAGTTAATTGGTCAAAACTCTGAGGACAGACATAGCCTCTGTCCTCTCTGCCACCTACTGATGCACGTGTGACACAGCAGCCACACCTGCAAGGCTTCTAAGGGCAGGGCTGAATATTTTGAGGGGTAGGGAGAGGATCCCCAGGTGAGATAAATTTTTAATAAAAGTATTTGAAAATTTTGTCTGGGCAGTAGTTACTTTCTTTTGGTAGATAAATAGCCACACTTTTTGTTTTATTATTTGAAAGTACTTATATCTTATATACTGTGTTTTTTTTTCTTCTGTAGAGAGTGATAATGAACTCTCAAGTGGAACAGGTGATGTGTCAAAAGACTGTCCCGAGAAGATTCTCTATTCTTGGGGAGAATTGTTAGGAAGATGGTAAGAATTTTTTTTATTAAAATATTTACCTGTATATACTTAGTGTTGGTTTTATACCAATTAAGAAAATTTAAAACTGTAATATTAAGAGCTATTTTAATATCCTTTAAATTAATTAATATCCTTTAAGTTATTTATTTGTTAATAAATTTATAAATAAAAATTTAAAATACATTTATTAATGTGTTTGTATACATGATTGTGTGTATGAGGGTGTGCATGTATGTTGTTAACAGTCCAACTTTGTGGATCCCGTCCTCTTCCACCTTCACATATTTTTCAGGTGTCAAACTAGGTGTCCAGACATGCACAGAAAGGGCCTTTTCTAGCCGAATACATAGGCTCTTGATATACTGAAAGATATAAAAATAAAAATGTGATTCCTAGCTACACTTCATGTTTGTCTGTCTAGATCTTCTCCTGTGTGGGTTGTGTTTAAGTTCCTTTCTGAAGTTAGTTTTCATAACCCAAGTTTGAAGGCCAGGTGAAATGAACAAATTCCTGGACAGATCTGGAGTGTCAGAATTACTCAAATGCAATAACCTTTATAGTCTAGCATCTTTGAATTCATTTCTTTATTGAGGTGTTTTCCTTTCTTTTTTGAGAAAGTATTTCACTTAGCCAAGGTGACCTTGAATGTAGCCAATTATAACAAGAACTTCTGATTCTCCTTCCTCTGCCTACCAAATGCTGCCTTACAGATGTGTCAGCGTAGGGCATTACAGATGTGCCAGCATAAGGGTATTACAGATTTGCCAGAATGAGGGCATTACAGATGTGCCAGCATAAGAGCATTACAGATGTGCCAGCATAAGAGCATTACAGATGTGCCAGCATAAGGGTATTACTGATATGCCAGCATAAGGAGTTTGCAGTGCTGGGCCTTGTGCATTCTAGGCAGGTATTCTCTCAACTGAGCTAAATATCCAACCCTGCTTCAGAAATTTTTTCTTAACAAAGAAATCCTGAAACCTAATTAGAAAATTCTACCAAATAGTTATAAAAGGTGAACTGTTAAGTTTTATGCAGTCTTTCTCAGAATTTAGAAGGTAATTATTTTGAATTAATTTTATTACATTAGCATACACTGATCACAAAACCAAATTAAAATATTATGACAAACCACTGTCATATATGTTTAATGAACATAAAGTTAAAAGTCTCCAACAATAGTAAGAATGTGTCAAAATCAGTGATTTATAAGAAAAAGAATAAAGCATAACCGAATGCAGTTTATTCTGGGAAATCAAGTGTGCGTCAGCATTTGAAAATAAATTAGTAAGTTGCCATATCATCACTTGAAGAAAATAATGTAATTATTTCAATAGATGCATTTAAAAGCCTTTAAAAATCTTTATTACTTGTTAATGACTTAGCAAACTAGAAATTCAGGGAGTTTTCACAGATCTGTAAAAGGCACCTATAAAATGTAGCTATTATTGATTTTTTTGTTTATTTGTTTGTACTTTTTGCTTTTCATGATAGGTTTCTCTATGTAGCCCTGACTGTCCTGAAACTCACTCTTCAGACCAGGGTGGCCTCAAACTGAGAGATCCACCAGCCCCTGTCTCTAGAATGCTGGGATTAAAAGAGCGTGCTACCACTGTGAGCCTGCATTGTTCTCTTTAAAATCGAAATCCTCAGACTGGAACAAAATAGGCAAATTCACTCTGAGCATTCTCATTCACTTCATGCATGTCTTAGTTAGGGTTTCCATTGCTGTGAAGAGACACCATGATTAAGGCAAGTCTTATAGGGACAACATTTAATTGGGGCTGGCTTACAGGTTCAGAGGTTCAGTCCATTATCATCAAGGTGGGAGCATGGCAGTATCCAGGCAGGCATGGTTCAGGCAGAGCTGAGAGTTCTACATCTTCATCCAAAGGCTGCTAGTGGAAGACTGACTTCTAGGCAACTAGGGTGAGGATCTTATGCCCACACCCACAGTGACACACCTACTCCAACCAGGTCACACCTATTCCAACAAGGCCACACCTCCAAATGGTGCCACGCCCTGGTCCAAGAATATACAAACCATCACAATATAATATTGGGGAGCTTTTAAAATATTATTATTTTTTGAAACAATTTTTAACTTTAAAGATATTTTGATCATAGTTTTTCCTTCCCCCAACTCCTTCCAGATCCTCTACCCATCTCTCTACCTACCCAACTTTAAGTTCTTCCTCAGAAAACAAACAAAAACCCAATTCAACAGAAAAACAAGAAAACAAAATAAAACACTGCCCAAAAGGAAAAAGAAAACACTGGGCTATAACCAAATAAAAGCACAGACAAAAGTCTGTGGAGTCCTTTATATGTTGGTCACCTGCTTATGAATGTGAGGCCTGCTTTTCAGTGGGTGAGATATGCAGTGTTAACTCCATTGGAGTTTTCCCTCTCCTGGCAGGTATAAGTGACACTTCAGTTGCTAACCTTTATCCTAGTGTCTAGATTTTCATTCATTCATTTATTCATTCATTTAAAAAAAAATAGAAAGAAATAAAATAAAACTAGAACATCAGATTCAAGTTGGACAAGACAAACTAACAGAAGAGTCCAAGAGAAGGCCTAAGAATCAGAGACCCACTGGTTCTCATGTCAGGAATCCCTTAAAAACCATTGAACTTGAAGCCATAATAGAAATGCGTGCTGCTTCAGGCTCTGTGAAGTTTGTTTTCTTGGTTTCTTCTATCATCTTGTCCTATATTCTTTTGCTCTCTCTTCTGCAGTGTTCTTTGAGCTATGGGTATTGGGGATGAGGAGTTGGTTGAGTGGGTATGAAGGGTAATTGAAGGAGACATCCCACTTAGGGCTGAGTTTTCCAAGGTCTCCCTCTCCCTCTCCCTCTCCTCCTCCTCCCCCTCTCCCTTTCTGGCTGTGGGTCTCTATATTTGTTCCCATCTGCTGCAGGAAGAAGCTTCTTTGATGGCTGAGCAAGGTACTGATCTATGAATGTAGCAGAATATCAGTAGGAGTCATTTTTCACTATCTATCTATCTATCTATCTATCTATCTATCTATCTATCTATCTATCTATGTTATTATCCATCCATCCATTTTTTTTTTTTTAGAAAAGTATTATTTGGTTTTTACCCTAGATCCCTGGGCTATCTATCTAGTCTCAGGTTCTTGTTCACCCAAACCATGTCACATGTGCACTCTGTTTCATGAGTGGGCTGTGAGCTGATTACTCCCATCTTATATCATATAGTTAAAGAAAAAAAGAAAAGAATAGGCAAACTAGACTTGAAACGGTATCTGATTTTCAGAGACATAACTTTCATTTTGAAAATCAAAAGGTTTGTATAAAACAAATGAAACAACCTAGCTTTTGTTTTACACACTTTTCTTTTTTTGAGACGTCAAGTCTCACTATATATTTTAGCTGTCCTGAAACTTGCCCTATAGACCAGGTTGGCCTAGAACCCATAGTGATCTGCCTGTCTCTGCCTCCTGAGTGCTGGGATTAAAGGTATGTGCTACCACTACTGGCCTCATGTTACAATCTTACGGAATACAAAATCAGTATGTGAGCACCAGTTCTACTTACATACTAGCAGTGAAAAATTAGAGATGGAAAACATAAAAATATAAAGTATGAGCAAAAGAGCTAGAAATAATTATGTAGAATTCTAGCAAACCTCTATATCTAAGCTGGAACACTAGAGAACAGCAATGAGAAAGCCCAGAGGAGACTGAAAGAACTGTACAAGTGTGTTATCTTTATGGGATTTAAGCGTCAGTATTATTGAGTTTTCAGTTGTTTCCTAAGTAAGATATATTCTTAGGAAAACTTCAGTAAAATCCCTAGGAGAATACACTGTAGGTACAAAGCCCGTATTAAAACGCATATGTAATAAACATTGATTATAACATCCAAAATAAATTTGAGAATAAGGAATTAAGTAGGAAGACACAGTACCTGATTTTAGGGCTTGCTGCATTAATTGTGAAGACCTGCAATGTAAACATAGACATATAGTACCGTGGTAAAGAATGAAGAACTAAGAAATAAAGGCAAAGATTCTATACAGTTTTCAGATAAGACATATAAGTGTCCAAGTTATTAAAAGCTTTTTGGCCTAGCCACCAGAGAAATGCAAATAAAAAGTATATATTGATTATTGATTAAAAGCATCCATGCATGAAATATTCCTTCTACAAGTTCCTGTTGCTTCAGCTCCATGAACACCTTATGTGTATGTAGTGTCCATGTTTGTCTTGGCGCTCACTTCCCTGACTGTTTTCTAAGGCTGAAGCAGTGGCCTCACTTACCCACTATCCTTCATGGACTCAGCTTTTCTTTAGGAACCCCAGTGCACACTGACGACTTAGAGATGGCATGTGTGGTAGCTTTTACTCTCAACTTTGTCATGTTACAAAGGCAAACAGATAATTGCACTATAATTGGTAAATGACTATTACATTTGAATAAACACTCACTAGAAAAAATGACAATAAGTAATTGTATTCCTACCCATCCAGCTTCAGTCATAACTGAAGTAAGAACACACCCACAGATTCCTTTAAGATGATATATAGTATTTTAAATATTTGCCTTCATATATTAACCCTAATTGGTAGTGCTGATTAAATTCAGGTCTTTAAACATGATAGGCAAGAAGTCTCCCCTGAATATTTCCCTCATCTTCAAAAACAATTTTAAAGACTGAAATAGGATTTATGTTCATTTGAACTCTTGGTCTACCTTTTTTGCTGCCCCAAGCGCTGGGACTCCAGGTTCGCATCTGTAAGATAATGTCTAGATTTTTAATGGCAGAGGATAAATGATTTTCATTAAACTTTATGAAAGAAATGCTTGTATGTAGAATCAGGTAGAAGTAGAATGTTAACTGAATTAAATTATTTAACATAGTAAACATGTTTATTGGGATTGTTGACTATTAACCTCAATAGATATGTATATCCATATGCATATATGACTATTGATATGACTTCAACTTTCGAAATCCTCAGTAAATCATTATACAGATTCTGATTTAACAGACTATTTAATCAAGCTTATTTCTTTCATTCAGCCTATAAGGCTAGAAACATATTGTAAAGGATGCATGTATGTTAGGAGGCGGTTGCATAGTGTAAAGGTAATAAAATTAGTGTCAGTAGAGTGTAAATATCCTAAGTGTGCTGGAAGCTGAGCAGCTAAGATCTTTTAGATGTGATGATGTGCCAGGAAAGAATTCAGATGATGAATGATGTCAACAGTAACAACTAGATTTTTAGTCTGGATAGATTATATTGGTAATCGCTGGAGTTGAAGTAATCTTGGAAAACAATCAGATTTTGAGAGAAGACAGTTTAGATTGGGCCATTGGTGATTTTAGGATGCTGTTGATCCCCAGGTACCCCAAAGACATTGCAAAGGTAATAATGCCTACAAACAAGACAGTAAAAGAATTAGCTCACTGGTGACAGGAATGGAGAAGCAATTATTGATGGTGTTTGAGGGGTTTTGTCCTTGATCCCTAAGAAAGCAGTAAAGGATCAAGTATAAGAGTGGTCAACACTGAAAGGATTGAAAATACCTTGAGATGTAAATGAATGGAATGATTAATATTTTTTTTTAAAAAAAGGACATAAGTAAAAAAAGACCTGGGGGAATCAAAGGGAGAAGCAGAATTGGGAGGTCGAGAAAGGATAATTTATTAAAACTTTCTTTGTTTACAAACACTTCATGATATCTCATAACCCATATGCCAAAATCAAAAATTAATTTTTTCTTTCTTCTTTTATTGGATATTTTATTTATTTACAATTCAGTTGTTATTTCCTTTCCCAATTCTTGCCCCCCTAAAACCTTCTATCCCATTCCCTTCCTCCTGCTTCTATGAGGGTGTACCCCCACCCACCCATCCACCCACTCCTGCCTCCCTGCCCTCACATTCCCCTACACTGGAGGATCGAGCCTTAACAGGACCAAGGGCCTTTTCTCCCATTGGTTCCGGTCAAGGCCATCCTCTGCTACATATATGGCTGGAGCCATGGGTCCCTGCATGTGTACTCCTTGGTTGGTGGTTTAGACCCTGGGAGCTCTGGTTGGTTAATATTGTTATTCTTCCTATGGGGTTGTAAAGGCCTTCAGCTCCTTCAGTTCTTTCTCTAATTCTTCCATTGGGGACCCTGTGATTAGCTCAGTGGTTGGCTGCAAGCTTTGGCAGAGCTTCTCAGCTATATCAGGCTGGATATAAAATTAACTCAAACAAATCAGTAGCCTTCCTCTACTTAAAGGATAAACAGGCTGAGAAAAAAATTAGGGAAATGACACACTTCACAATAGTCACAAATAATATTACATACCTTGGTGTGACTCTAACCAAGCAAGTGAAAGGTCTGTATGACAAGAACTTCAAGTCTCTGAAGAAAGAAATCGAAGATATCAGAAGATGGAAAGATCTCCCATGTTGATGGATTGATTGGCCGGATTAATATAATAAAAATGGCCATCTTGCTGAAAGCAATCTACAGAGTCAGTGCAATCCCCATCAAAGTTCCAACTCAGTTCTTCACAGAGTTAGAAAGGGCAATTCTCAAATAACAAAACAAACCAGGATAGGGAAAAATATTCTCAGCAATAAAAGAACTTCTGGGGGAATCACCATCCCTGACCTCAAGCTGTATTGCAGAGCAATAGTGATAAAAACTGCCTGGTATTGGTACAGAGACAGGAGGAAGATCAGTGAAATAGAACTGAAGGTCCAGAAATGAACCCACACATCTATGGTCACTTGATCTTTCTTTCTTTTTTTTCAAAATATGAGAGCACAAATTTATTTTTAAGATGTCATTTTTCAGTGTTATGTCAAAATTGGATATTTTCCATGAAACTGCTGTAACAATTCATTTGGATAGTGGCAGCATTTAAATTCAGGTATATAAAAAGAATTTTTTATATATATATATATATATATATATATATATATATATATATATATATATATATATAAAATTATAATTATATGTAAAAAGAATAATGAAAGCATGTTTCAAACTATTTTTTATTTATAAAAATATTCTAACCATAGCCTATACATACCCTTTTAAAAAACATTTTTACTTAATCTTTTTTTTTTTTTTTTTTACATTGCAGATTTTATCCCCTCCTGGTCCACCCTCTGACTGTTCCACATTTCATACACCACCCCCTCCATGTCTCCATGAGGATGTCCCTACCCCCTAACCCCCACCTTACCTGACTTCCCCACTCACTGGGACCTCCAGTCTCTTGAGGGTTAGGTGTATCTTCTCTGACGAGCCAGGACCTGGCAGTCCTCTGCTGTATATGTTTCTGGGGCCTCATATCAGCTTGTGTATGCTGCCTGGTTGGTGGTCCAGTGTCTGAGATCTTGGGGATCCAGGTTAATTTAAAAAGAGAGAGAGAATATTTACTGAATTTAGTGCCATGGGCAGATGCCATGGATTCCTTGAGTGAGAACCTTTCAGCAAGGGAAAGAGTGGTCTTGCTAAACTGAATTGAAAAGGGAGTGTGGGGATGAGGTATACAGTGAACAGTGCTGCACTTGTGACACACACAGGTGCGGTAGGCTTAGAAACATCATAAGGTTTATCAACAGTCTTTATCTGCAGGTATCTGTCTGAGTTGTTACTAACATGAAGCATGCACTATATTTAATGACATTGAATCCCTCCTCTGTAACTTTATACATTATATGACTCATAATAATTCATAGTATTTTTCTTCAACTTCAAGGAAATGTAAATGTACTTTTTGTATTCTCATGGTTGTTTTTAATTAGCTTAGTCTTTTACCTAGAGAATCCATAAATTTAACTACCTTCAAACCATATGTTTTTCTGATCCAAAGTATATTCAGAGACTTATATTGAATTATAAAAAAAAAACGTGGTTTTATAAACTATCTGAGATCTTATGGCATACTGTTTTTAAGTAGTCTCAGGCTCTGTTGGATAATAAAAAAAGAACTTCAAGAAAGTTCCAGGCATCATATAGTTTATTCAATTGTTATTTTTTTCAAGACTGATTAGTACTTTTCTATGTGTCATATTTTGTGGAAGACATTAAACATGTTAGCTTAAGTTAACTAAAATTAGATCGTATATAAAAATATAAAGACACTTCAAAGAATTGAAGCTAATTTTTATTATGTATTTTATATTTATATAAATAATAGTTGTGTAAATATATTAATATATTTATATAAGTATAAATATTCATATTAACATCTATAAAAGATTCAGCATCAGTGAAATAATTAAAAAATATCAAAATTAAAGAACTTTCTAATATATTAAGTGCATACATATAAACTATATATGTTCTTCTAAATTCATATGTGTTTAAAAGCAGGTAAAAAGTAGTGTGTATCTAGAATAACACCTACAAATTATTTTGAATTCCGATTGTTTTCTCTTAGCGGCATATTTTCTTCTATAGTGTTAAATTTTTCATGTACTAAGTCTTTCTACTTCATTTTGATCAGAGCTCATCAGTTTTACCAGTTTTCATTTTCGATCTCTCCCAATCCCCTCCTCACAAGTGTTTAGCTGAATCAAAGTGGAATGGTCATAAATCTAATGATTGGCACAAACTCCTGATGTGATAAGTTTGCTTTAACTTATTATATATATTCAGGACATTATGATTTTCTCCAGAGATATCTAGATTAGGACAATATGTTAGAAACAAAAAGCCTTTGAACATATTTTCGGAGGAAGATGCCAAAACTTCGGTCTGGGCTGCTGATAGAAGGGTGTGCATAATTTGGAGAAGTATGTGGGATACCAATTATGTAAAACAGACATATGGATTCCTTGACTTTTCAGTTTTAAAACTTGAAATTAGAGCCTGGCATGCTAGTTCAAATTGGGATACATTCTCAGGCTTTGGATTTGGGTGATTACATCCGGGTCAGCTCTATGACATTAGTGAGCAAGAAATGAGAAATGTCAGAGCAAAAAGGCCACGACCATAGCTCTGTGTCAGGAAAGAGGTGAGGCATGGACTTATATTCATGAGACTGGAACTGTAATTCAATTTCTTGACCAGATGGCTGTTGATGGTTATAGCATAGCTACTGTGTGATCATTGGCTTTAGAGAACAGATGCTTGCCTTTTCTCTGATTATAAACAGCCCTTGAGAAAATGATAAGACTGATAAGCATAAGCTGTCGCTTCAGCAAGATGCAGATGTTTTGGTGTTTTTAGGAAAGAGTATAACATCACTTTAGGGAGTACTAGTAATTCAGATAGGCCAGCAAGACAAATCTGGACAATGAGAAACTCTCTTCCCATAAGGTTCACCTTGAGTATTTTAAATCTAGCTGGTCCTTTGTGCTCACATTCACATGGAAACAGAATGTTCCAAATTAGGTGGACAAGACAGGTAGCTTCCCAGACAGTACTTGGGTCAGGATGTAGGGACTGCGAGAAACTGAGGTTTGCATATTTCATTCCGATAATGTAGGACTTAACATTTTCACTACTCAGTTCAGTCTGACCATGAAGAAGTAGATACTGTTAAGGTATGAAAGGATTATGATTCACTTTCAGCATCTCCAGTCATTCTCTGGCAATACACTTAAGTTTCTGTACAAGCATCTCAAAGGACTTAAATGGTTCTTTTTTATGTTGGATATAAACAAAAGCCAAATATATATTTTAATACATAATCATCATATGGAAATTGAAAAATATAAATGATACGGTGAAAAAATTTCCCCTGAAGAAGGAATAACATAGTTCATGAAAACATAGGTTGGAATAGAGAAAATAGTTAAACATGTCACTGTGGCTTAAGCACTATTTTCGGTCAGTGCTCTCAGTGCTCCCAGTCAATTTTCTTTTCATCCAGGCTTATACTTTTTCCCCCTCATTGGATATTTTATTTATTTACATTTCAGATGTTATCCTGTTTCCCGGTTTCCCCCTCCAGAACCCCCCCTCCCATCCTCCCTCTCCCTGCTTCTATGAGGGTGCTCCCCCACCTGCCCACCCACTCCCGCCTCTCCGCTCAGGTGTTCCCCTACATTGGAGCATGGAGCCTTCCCAGGCTAGGCTTATACTTTTACAAATAAATTAATAAATATTACTTCCATAGCAACAGCAGTTCAGGACATGGATTGTGAATGGTTTATTTTCTTTTTTCTCAGGCACAATAACCTTGGTGGCCGACCAAAAGGACTATTCACCTTGGTAAAGAGTGGTGTTCCTGAGGCACTAAGGGCAGAAGTATGGCAGCTATTAGCAGGATGCCATGACAACCAGGCAATGCTGGATAAATACCGAATCCTTATCACAAAGGTAGGAAATTCTAATAACATTTTCATGAAAAAACATCAAATTCTGTTTTGAAAGCTTTACTAACCTACTAGTGTCTTGAACTTTAAAAAAAAATCTATTAGTGGCATGGTGTCAGTATTTTATTTGATTCTGAACACCTGCTAGATTGTGGTAAATAGTGCCTATAATAGTTTTGAGTACTTCATACCTGGTTTCATTGTAAAATTCTGATGTAGAAAAAACTTGAAGTAATAAAATGGATGCCATAAAGGATTTGCTAATAAACTTGCTTAGAAAACATTAAGTTACACAAAGTTGACGTTAGTTAAAGGAGCATTGCCTCCAATATGCTTATAAGGTATCGTTTAGTAACAGAGCTTGTAGAATCTAAAAGAAAGAAAATGTATCATAACAGAAGTTTAGGCTTGTTGAGAAAGTTTCTGCTGATGTCTGTTCATCATGATCGACTTCCAGTTGGTCTCCATTCCGTTGACAGTTAACAAAAGAGCCAGCTCTGACATACAGCTAGCCCATCCCCATATCAAACTACATGTCTCTATTGTGCAGCTCATGGGGGCAGTACAGGGTGACATCATTAAGTCCTTGTCTCCCATTAAGCCTGTGGTGGTTTGAATAGGAATGGCCCTGACACACTCATGTGAGTGAGTGCTTGGCCCATAGGGACTGGTACTATTTGCATGTGTAGCCTTGTTGGAGTAGGTGTGGCCTTGTTGGGGGAAGTGTGTCACTGGGGGTGGGCTTTGAGATCTCATAAACTCAATAGTAGCCAGTGTGTCCCAGTCTCCTTCTGCCGCCTGCAGATCCAGATGTAGAACTCTCAGTTCTTTCTCTAGCACCATGTCTGTCTGCATACTGCCATGTTTACCATGCTGAGATGACAATGTACTAAGCGTCTGAAACTGTAAGCCAGCCCCAATTAAATGTTTTTCTTTATAAGAGTTGCTGTGATCATGGTATCTTCACAGCAATAAAACCCTAAGACAGAGTCCCTTGTCATTTTATCAGGAAAAGCATAATTCTGTCAAGTGGGTAAGATAAACGTGGGATGTGCTTAAGAAATAATTATGGCGGGCTGGCGAGATGGCTCAGTGGTTAAGGGCCCTGACTGCTCTTCTGAAGGTCCCGAGTTCAAATCCCAGCGACCACATGGTGACTCACAACCATCCGTAAAGAAATCTGATGTACTCTTCTGGAGTGAAGACAGCTACAGTGTACTTACATATAATAAATAAATAAATCTTTTTAAAAAAGAAATAATTATGGCAGTATCTTTGTTGTATAAATCCTGCCCAAGTGGATAGACCTGTGGTTCCCTACCTTGTTTAAAGTATAACTTGGGTTGTGACCTGAGGGTGGCAGCCTATGTAGAATGCATAAGTTTAAGGTGTATATAAGTTAGTAAGACTAATCTGTGGTTACCCTCAATTAGTAGCTGATGAAATAAGTCTTATACAACTTAGCAAAATGGAATAGTGTAGCCTTCTGTCTCAAGTTTGGCCAACTCAGTATCTCCCTCCCTATCTATCTATCCTTTCCAATCTGTTTTTTTTTTGGGACAGGGTTTCTTTATGTAATGGGTTTGGCTGTCCTGGAACTCGCTTTGTAAACCAGGCTCGCTTTGAACTCACAGAGATCCACCTGCCTCTGCCTCACAAGTGCTGGGAGTAAAGGCATGCACCACCAGGCCCTGCTTCTCTTTCTCTCTTTTGAAATATAACATTATACATAGAACAGAAACCATGAGACAAGCTGACAAATGATGTGTATGTCAAACAGGGCATGGTTAGGAAAATTGGCATTTCAAAGTCTGTTTAATGAAGTATCTAAGTTACTTGAACATTGGTAGAACTGAAAGAGCAAAGTGGTGATAAAGGTTTTAGCTTGCCACCAGCTGATCCAGAGACCAGGAAGCTACTGTTTCTGCTAGTGGACAAAACAAAAACAAAATGAAACTACAACACAAGAAAAAGATCATCCCACAATATACAGGCAACTGATTGAGAATGACATGCCTAGGGCAAAGCTAAAGCTTTACCTTTGGTGAAACTCTTTCCTGCTGGAGAGAAATCATGTGTTCATGCGCTTTCTCCATTCTTCACTGGTTGAAAGTAACTCACAGCCAGAATGACAGGAGAAAGGCAACCTGGGAAATGAAGTTCCTCTGCTTCCAAATACCTTTCATACATCATATTCTCTCTCTCTCTCTCTCTCTCTCTCTCTCTCTCTCTCTCTC
>LR749505.1:3558925-3662279 GCA_902729485.2 Mus minutoides | reverse complement strand
GGTGTAGTAGTACCTATATATATGTATGTATATATACATATACATATATATATATATATATACATACACACACACACACACACACATTTTTTACTATGTATAAGTGCTATCATACTAAGATATTATGGATAATTCATAAGATGCGGAAATTTCGATTTGTTATAAAGGTTAAAAATGAAAATACTTGCTTTAAAATATACTACAAAATAGCATTCAATACTAAATATGTGTTTAACTTTTGTTAATTATTCTACTGAGCTAGCTGTCATATAACATAAAATTTGTCATTTAAAGATAAAAATTCAGTAGTTTTTATTATATTTACTATGTTTTATTATATTCACTATGTTTAAATTTCAGTACTCTATAATTTCAGAATATTTCTGAGGTTGTTGAGATCAAAGCCTGGGTCCTCATATCCTTAAAAACTTAGGCTCAGTGGCTCATCTCCAAGTGGCCAATTAAAGAAACTGTAATAGTGGGAAGCAGAGAAGAAGAGAGGCCAGTATGAGTATACTGGGCAAGGAACAGAGAAGTCCACTGACCTTCAGAGTCCATCTTCAGGGGCCTGACATGGCATTTGGGTTCAAACAGAGAAACTATGTAAACTATCGAGTGACCCGGCATTCTCTCAGCTCCTGGCTCTTGCATGGTGTTGTGACAAGGTGTTAGAACAGTGTGGGGTCTCTTCCTGGGAGATTTCCTGGGAGGTTTCTCCCTGGCTTGCACCAGTGTTCCAGTCTTTTCCTTCTCCCAGGTCCTGGGCAAATTCCAATGTATTGGATTAGATTGTCCTAATGCTCACTGGAGGGAACATTAAGAATGGCTTCATGGTGGCCAGGAAGACTTCAGGATCATTTCTATCATTCCTCACATAAACACCATATCTGTTAGGAGCATCTGATAGCTTCCTTCCCTCCCCCCCCTTTCCTGACCTACATTCTATAGCTGTAGATTTCCCCACTCTATTTTTTTGAATGTGCTTCTGTATGAAGAATCATGGATATGGGCCTTTATTTATTTATTTACTTATTGCATATTATGAAGTAGAAACTTGAAATTTATTTCTAAATCAATTTTAAAAATAAAATATTATTTTATTATATCTGAAAAAAGAACTATAGAGAGTAGAAGAGTAGATGTGTTTTCAGTCCTTACTGCAAGTATGCTGCTAAATTTAGGCTAGGAAATTATTTTTCTTGTGCTTTATTTCTCTCTCTCCCTCTCTCCCTCTCTCTCCCTCTCTCCCCCTCTCTCTCTTCCCCTGTTTTCCTGGTTCTCCCTCTTTCCCCTCCCCATTTCCCCCTTCCCCCTCTCCCCTCTCCTCTCTCTGTCTCTTTCTCTTAGGGATGTCTGGGTAACAATGGAAGCACCCATTTCATGTGTCTACCATTCATCTGCATTTCCAATCTTTTTAAGTGTTCTTTTTTTAATGATTTTTTTTTCTGTGCATTGTTGTTTCTTTTGCATGTATATCTGTATGAGGATGTTGCATTTCCTGGATCTGGAGTTACAAAAACAAATGGAACATTAGTCATTTTTATATATATGCCAATAAACTATATGATATCACCTACATAAAGACTACTACTCTTTTTAAATGATTTGGTTTATTATTATTTTTAATTGTGTGTACATGTACATACCTGTATGTGGATATGTGCATATGAGTTCAGATGCTGTCACAGGCTGAATGTCATGTCTCTGGAGTTGGAGTTACAGCACTTGTGAGCCACTGTGTGTGGATCCCTGGTCTTTTGGAGGAGTAGTCTGCTGCTCTTAACCAATGAACCCTCCCTCTGGGATGAAATGTCCCAGTTTGACTTTTAGTGAAGAAGAAAGAGAAGAGATACTGGGTAGATACCTACCTTGCTTAATGCTGCTTGGACCTTGCTTGCTGCTTGTAATGTGGCAGTATTTGAAATTTGTTTCAGAATATTTTATTAAAAATATACATAATATTTATGGCTTATTTTTAGAATGATAAATATTTATTAGTTGCTACTTGACACTGACTAGCATTGTATAATTGAAATCATAATAAATAATTTTAATGCTTATTATAATAAGTACACTTTGTCAAAACCATTTTTGTAGAAACAGTATAGCAATGTTCAACTCTGGTCATATGCCTTTAGCAGGTTTTCAGATCATAACACTTTTATGACAGGAGTACAATAGTATATTTAATTTCATCGTCTTCTCTCCATCATTGCTAGGGAGAATAAAAAGATGAATAATGACATAGTTCTAAAACTGTCTGCCTTATTTTTCTATGCTAGGAGTAGAAATGAGACAGTAAGTTCTTGTAGCCAAGAGTGTATTTATGTACTTTGGTGGCAAGCACATCTGAGCTTACCACCACTTAGTGAGAAGATCATAAACACCCAGAGGGGTTTCAGGAGAAGTGCTACATGCTTGGTGCTTGTTCGTCAGGATTCAGCAGCTGTTAGTCTCTTATTTTGGTCCTTTGGTTAAATTTTCCTCTCTATTAAGGGAACAATGAGATTTCTAAGGTCGACTAATCAAACAATTCAGTTTGAACAGAATTTCTTTATAGAAGGTTCCAGAAACCAAAATTGTACAGGGGAGATGAAGTATGAAGAAAATTTTCTAAAGACTTGGCTTTTAAGAAAAAGTGCCCTGTCATTTACTTCTGTAAAATTAGAATTTAAAGGCACAGATTTTGTTTGGAGGTGTTCCTCTGAGGGATGCCATTCCTTTTAGATGTGCTTTGTGAAAACATTATACATCGAAGCATAAGCTCTTCTGTTTCAACTGTTTTACCTTACACTTACCTCTCGTTGCTCCATGGCCTTCAAAATGATATCCCTGAAAGCAGCTTTGTTTTGTGATATCATTGTTTTAGAAAATGAGGTTATGGTAGTGTACTTTTAGTTTCTCTCTAGGTGTAGGTAGGAATTAAACCCAGAGCTCTGCATATATAAGGCAAGAACTCTGCCATTGATCTGCCTTTACCTTCTTATTGTATACTTTTCTAGATAGAAAGATGTGTGCTTACAGTATGGGGCAAGAATTTTATGGTTTGTTGTTTTTATAATAATATAATCTAAGAACAAACACGATTTGGGGGTGGTTTGATACTAAATGTTGCGGAGCAAATTTTTTTTTAAAGTACCGAACTATATTCAGATGAAGTTGAGCAAGATTGATAATTGTAGATCATCCACAGACCAACTTCCTTGTGGAGTCTAGGACCAAGAGGACAGTTCAGAATAACTATTAGGTTCACATTCACAGAGAATTATGTTGCATCCATGTAGCCTCAGTAGGAGGTCAAGCTATGGGAAAAGTGCTAGTAGCTTCCTTTGACAAGAACATACGCATGATGGAGTGAGAAATGGAGTCCATATTTCAAACTCTTAACATTTGTGACCCTGAGTGACTATCTCAGTTGACTTGTAAAATATACTTAATAACTGATATTTTATAGGATTGTTGTGAGAATTCAATGAATTAATACATATACAGCAGCTAGAGCAGGCCTTAGTGAGGACCCATGAATCATAAGGATTAAAGGAAATTATAAAGTGTTATGTGATTAAAATTAACTAAGGAGCATAGAGAAGATATATATATATATATATATATATATATATATATATATATATATATATATATATATATATATACAAAATGCAAAGATTTCTCTGAATTCATATGAGCTTTGCTCAGATGATTTAGAGGGTCTTGTTGTCCTGGTCCCCTTCATCCCCTTGGCTTTCACACTCTGTATGTTTTCTCTTCCATGGGGGTTTCCTGAGCTCTGAGCGGAGGGATTTGATGAAGGCATCCCATTTAGAGTGTTGTGTTCCAAGGTCTCTCTATTTGTGTAATGTCTGGCAGTGGGTCTCTGCAAACCCATCTACTGTAGGAGGAAGCTTGTCTAATATTGTCTGAAGGAAGCACTGATCTATGAGTATAGTGAATATCAAAATACCATTAGGAGTCATTTCACTGGTACTCTTTATTTTTTCCCCCTTACAGCCTTTTTACTCAAGTTGAGAATTCTCTGTTTAGATCTGGACCCCATTTTAATTGGATTATTTGTCTTCTTGATATCTAGTTTTTTTGAGTTCTTTATATATTTTGGATATTAGTCCTTTATTATCAGATGTGGAGTTGGCAAAAAATCTTTTCCCATTCTGTCAGCTGCCACTTTGTCTGATTGATGTTGTTCCTTGCCTTATAGAAGCTTTCAATATCATGAGGTCCTACTTATTAATTGTTGATCTTAGTGCTTGTGCTATTGATACTTTGTTCAGAAAGTTATCTCAAATGCCAGTGCGTTCAATGCTATTTCCCATTTTCTCTTCTCTCAGGCTCAGTGTATCTGGTTTTATGTTGAGTCTTTGATCCATTTTGGAGTAGAGGTTTGTACAGCAGCAAGCATCAGCCGACCCGAGTCTGTACTAGCTCCTCTGTGCATGAGTACAACTTCTAGTTTAGTATTTTTATAGGACTCCTGAATGTGTGAACAAGTGGGTCGGATTGTGCTTTCTTTTGGGCTCTTTTCCTTCTGTTGGTTTTCCTCATTCAGTGTCGATGTGATGACTTTTAAAAATCTTGTTATAGTTTATTTTGTAACGCTTGGTTGTTATCTCTTAGGTTGTTCTTTTGTAATGAGAGGAAGAGAGGGAATGGACCTGCATGGTAGAGGAGATAGGAAGGAGTGGGAGGAGTAGCAGGAGGGGAACTGGAATCAGGATACATTGTGTGAGAAAACAATGCTTTTCATAAAGGGGGCATTTTTTTGAAAAAAAAGAAAGAAAAAAGAAAAAATACAGATTTCTATAGACTCTTGAGCCTACAGAACAATTGTTAAACAGGAATAACAAAAATAATGAATTATAATGAAGAATTGTTTGAAATGTATATGGTTTAAAAACAACTCTTCCAGTTCAAGTATAATCATCTGAAAATGCACAGAAAGCAGAACCATGTTTGTCTGATACCCTACTCCCTATCGTTTTACTCACTTATTACACCTCATTCTTTAAGTTTGTGGAGCAGTAAGTACTTGTTTTGTTTCAAACATTGTATACCAAAGTATGGTTACAATAAAATCTAGTAATACCTACACCCCACTCTTGAGTTTACAGGCCAGTAGGGAAATAGTCAAGCAGAAAAATTATCATAGTTACCTGCCATGGCTTGGTGTGAGCCAAGTGACAGGAAAGCACGAGACTCGATAGGCCAACTCTTTAGCATGCTGGACATGTTGAGGAGGTGAGTTGATGGTATATGCTGGTCATTGTATCTATTTCTGTCATATGCCCTCTTTAGTGACATTTAAGTCTTCAGCAACTTGATTCTTCTCTTTCTGAGAAGAGCTCACTGTATCCCTGGCTGACTGGCAACTCTCTGTAGGCCAGACTAGTCCTGAACATACAGACATCTGCCTTTTTTGGTTGTTGTGCCAGTTGCTGATACAGTGGCACACACCACTATGCCTGTCTGGTGAGGTCATTCTTATTTTTACCATTAAAGAAGTAGGAATCACATTTGAACCCATTATGTTGAAAACTCTAAAAATATATAGTCCATTAGGTCTTTATAAGTTTTTGAAATTTTGTTATTATATACTTGCCCCATTTTCTTTTCTCCTCCATCCCCTCCTATGTACCCCCTTTCTCTTTCTCATGCCCTCTTTTTCTTTAATTGCTACCATACACACATACTTAAATACATAAGTACAACCTGCTCAGTTCCTCTGGCTCTTACAATCTCTTTGCCTTCCCGTCCATAATGATTGAACATTAAGTGCAAGAACTGTGTTGAAGATTTATTAATTGTTACTGGGCACCACATGATCTCCTTTTCCTCTGCATTTTTATTGTTTGTGGTTTTCTGTAATGGTCTCCATCTGTTGCAAAGAAAAGTTTCTTTATGAGGCATGAGAACTATACTTATCTGTGGATATACTTTTAGAATGTAGTTATGAATTATGTTAGTTTAATACAGTGGCATTATAGGTTCTTTTCTATGACCCATGACTTCACTAGCCCAAGGTGATTGGCTAGGGTCCAAGTCACAGGCATGGTTTCTCTCCTGTTAAGCACACGTTACTACATTTTGTCTAGTAAAGAGTCTTTAGAAAGAAGCTGAGGGAAAGCAGTGCTCTTCTTCCTACTGTCCAGGGTAGTCATGAAGACTTTTAATTAACCTTAGGACTAGATTAGAGCCAAAGTCAACCTGTAAGCCCCACCTGCTCAAGGACCAGGAACTTCACAGAATTCTGGGAGTTGTAGCTCTTTGAAAATAATGGCAAACGTGGTAGCCTTTTGATTTGGTTCTTAAAAAGCCCCTACTACACATAGCCCATCACCACTCACTCATTGTCTGTGGTTTCAGACAATGACCTGACCAGAGTCCATGTGGTTAGTATTTAAATAAAGTTTGTTTCAAATTTGACTCAAAATTTTGGGACTCGTTTTTGTTTAAGGAACCTCAGGATTAACAATTATTCTGTTCTTATTTGGAAGTGCGCAGGCCTTCTAATTAAAACATCAGTAAGACAGAGCACCCAATTTCATGCTTCCTGTTAGATGGGTGTGTCTGTTATATGTCTCAGTAGACTTGAATTTCCACAATGGTCAAATGTGATTTGCTGCTTCTGCCTGTGATTTCCTGACTTTAACAGCATTCTTCAAACTCTCATTATCACCAAGACCTAACTAGCATTATTCATCATTTTTGAGGTGATCTCAGAGCATATCTACCCTATTGCCTCTATAGAAACAAGCAAATAGAATTCGAAGCTTCTGGAATCAGGATGAAATCTTAATTGCTGGCATGAGAAGCCACTGAGTAATAGTCACGTTTTCACATAGTCTGAGCCATTTGTTGTGGGGGAGGCTGTGTATATTTTAGGACAATTTGAATGTTATATCTTCTTGCAGGATTGTATATGCAGTTTCTATAGTTATATGACATGTATGATACAGTTGATCAAATCTTCTAATTAGTTTTTAATAACAGATACTAGGTTGTAAGTTTCTGCTTTTATAGATGGGATCAGTACATTAAAACCACAGCACAGCTAATAGATACTCTTTCAGAAATGACATAGTCATTAGCTTTTCTCCTACTACTTGAATTCTTGTTTTTTTTTACCCCTAAATGAATATTTTGTTCTAAAAGTACATATACATAAATATACGAGTACTGTTTCTGTTCAAAGAATTTGTTTTATGAATTTGACTCACACATCTCTTTGGAAGAGAGTGTTGATCTTATGAGTTTCTGGTATTTATAGATTAGGCATGGTCATAGCTGCTGCTGGGATTATGCAAATTAAAGTGATGAAATGCTTATCATATAGTAAATACTCAAGATTCACCGCTGCTTTCTTACCATCCTTATCAATATGTTATCCACCACCAACAAATAATAGTAATACTGGATATCAGCAGCATCATATGCTTCTGTTACTGTATATTCTAGATAAGTTTACATCACTTAGTTTTACCACAAGCACCTGTGTGACTACCAGCTGATTGGATTGTAATATGGAGTGTCAGATTCATCCCCACCTCTAGTGATGAATGTCATGGACAATTTGAAGGCCAAAACATAACTTGGTAGTGATTTTTATGTATTACTGCTTCAGTAATTATACAAGTTCAGTATATCATAAAGTCAAAAGATATTCCCTGAAAAACACTCCTAAAGACAAACAAATTTGGAACTGGTAAGATTACTCAGCTGCTAAAGATGCTTAGTAGGCAAGCCTGGCTACCTAGATTTGAACCCAGAACCCATTTCAACTTGCCAGGGGAGAGTTCAAGACACAAAGTTAGTTGATTACAGACCTCCACATGTGTTCCATGTCCTGTATGCTGTACTTCTAACACCATTCTCTCTCTCTCTCTCTCTATCTCTCTCTCTCTCTCTCTCTCACACACACACACACACACACACACACACACACACACACTCAGAAGGAATAATAATGAAAAGTATAGCTTCATATAGGAAAACAAAGGAAGTACTGATTGCATTTATTTAAAAATGTGTTCTCAAGTATTTCAGACTCAGCTTAAAGTCACTCTGTAGCCAAGGATGGCCTTGACATCTTGACCTTCTTGCTTCTGCCTTTGCAGTGCTAGAGTTATAGGTATGTGTCACCATTCTCCATTTACATGATCCTGGGATTAAATCTAGGGCTTCATGCATCTGTGATAGGCATTCTACTAACAGAGCCATATCCACAACCCCTGCATTCACTAATGAATTCACTCTTTTTTCTTGTTATAGTGAAAACTAAACAAAATTCATGATTTTACTTAATTAGAAATATATAGTACAATATATTCTTTTTATATTTGCAGTGTTGTTATAATTCTCACTGGGAATCTAACAAACTTTGTGCAACACTCATCACCTTAAGAAGAAACATATAATCTCCAGCTGTCCCCTCCCCATTCATTCTCAGGCAAATTATTAATGTACTTATTTTCTGTCTTTGTGGATTTGGCTCTTTGAGCATATCCTTAAGTCTGTACAACATACAATGTTATTTCACCTGGCACTGTATTTTCAGCATTCATTCATATTGTAGCATTTGTCATATGTCATTCCTTCATATACCTGAATAGCTTTCTATTGGATGGATATCTCATACATGGTTTCTTGTATATAATTATCAGTTGATTCTACTTTTTGGTTACTTTGAGTAATGTCACTACATTTTTGTACAAGTTTTGTATGAATGTATGTTTTTAGTTTTCTTGATTGAAATTGCTGAGTAATATATTTTTGGGAAAGTGCCCAATGGTTTTGGACAGCTGCCTAACCATTTTATATGAAAGTTAGGTATTTTTTACATCCTGGTTAATACTATTATTTGATTGTAGCTACTCAAATGTATATGAATCTGTACCTCTGATTTTTTATTTGCTTTTCCTTAATGATTATTTTTTTTAATCTTCCAAATTTCTTGCCAGCCACTTGTTCATGTCTTCTTTGTAGGGATACACATTTACATGTTTGATCTTGTTCTGGGTAGTTTTTTGTTAAGTGAACAGAAACTGAGTTGTAAGCCAAAACAAACATGGTAGGGAAAGCATGTCAGGCAAAGTAGGAGGCAATGGTCACTTTGTATCTACATGCATAAAGCAGAGATAAATGCTGGTAGTCAGCTCTATTTTGTTTTAAATTCAGTCATTGACTCTAGACGATACACTGGAGCAGCTCCCCATTCAGGGCAGATACTGTCTTTTTTTTTTTTTTTTTTTTCCGAGACAGGGTTTCTCTTGTATAGCCCTGGCTGTCCTGGAACTCACTCTGTAGACCAGGCTGGCCTCGAACTCAGAAATCCGCCTGCCTCTGCCTCCCAAGTGCTGGGATTAAAGGCGTGTACCACCACTGCCCGGCCCATTTTTTTCCCCCTTTTCCTTTTATGATAGTGGAGCTTGTACCCATGTTAATAAGCATTTTAATTAATATCCCAACCCATTTTTACTTTATTTTTATATATGATCTCACTTAGTTTTCCATTCTGGCCCCAAACTTTGTTACTGTCTTGTTTTACCTCCAAAGTAGTTGAAGTTAAAGGCATGCTTCACTATGCCTGGCTCCCAATCCCTTCTTCCTGTGGTTGGTATCTTGTCTGTGTGGAATATCGAGGATGAAATGACTTTATTTCTTGAGTGGATCAGGGATAATCCCACAGGGGAGGCAGTGCCAGTGGTAGGAACCTGAGTATTATATCTGAGCAGGTTAGGAGGAGGGGTGTGGTTAAGGAGTGGCTTATGGAATAATTCTGCTGTCTTTTAACAACTTAACCTGGGTTTTTTCCTTCCCCCATGCCTACTCAAATTGTACAGCTACATCCTTTATTCATGGTCAGACCTTGTTCCTTCTTAAATAAGAAGAACTGAATACAAGTTGATTTGCATTAGAACTAATACATATAATGAAAGCAAAGTGAATATCATATCAAGGTGATGTCACAAGGAAATATTTAATAGACCATTTAAAGCCAATGTACTGGAATTTAACTAGTAACTTCCAGTGCCTATCCAAAAAATGCTTGGGTACATACTGTATACCAGGTATTATAGGATGGTGATGTAGATTGATATTTTAAGTCATTTAACAACAACAACAACAACAACAACAACAACAACAAAATCTTAGTTACTTATTGAAATAAAAACATGAAGAGTTATAAAGGGTCATTTCAGTTTTATAAACTTGGCATTTTTTTAAAAACCTGTATCACAGGTCAAAATGGAAAATAGTTGCACAATATTATGTAAATTATTGATGCAAAAAAATCCTTTTTGGAAAATTAAGTTAAAAACAAAACAAACAAAATCAACCAACCAGACAAAAAGTAAGCACCAGCGTGGAATTCTCCATGAGCCTGTTATGTGTGCTGCTTTCTTGATCATTGTGTGGGTGGATAAAGCCTCATTGTTTATTACTGTCACAGTATTGGTACTATGCAGAGTAAAGCCTGCTTTCTCTCTGTTCTCCTGTATTCTATTTTTGTAGGTGGCTTTTCATAAAATGTCTAGCTAAAGAAAAAAATTACTCTAGCAAAATATACTATAATTATAATCCTGTAAATTCTAAAAGAAAGTATTTAAATTGGTATTTATCTTATGACTCAATAACATTTATTAAATATTGGATTGAATAGTCAATTTATCAAGTTTTTTGTTTGGCAAGTTTTACTGAATGAAGCTTCATTTCATTTTGTCAGGTTCCTTTTATTATTTTTTTAACAGTTTTCTTTTTAAGAATCTTGTGTAGCTTGTTAGTCAAATAACACTGAACAGTAGATTTCACTGAGAGTTAGAATGCTGCTAAATACATGCTTGTCTTGTATGATGTTAAGTCCCTAATAAAGAGAGAGAGATTGTTTCAGCTGATTTGTAGTGTTGGTACTTATAAGTACCAGGGCTATTTATTCCACCACATTTCTGACAAAGCCATAAGTTTCATTAATCCACTTAAAAAATTTTCCAGTTCTTTACAGTCTACTAGTTATTAATGAATTAAATATGGTGGGCAAGAGAATAAAGAATATTAATTGTGTTGTATTATTTAATGCCTAGAACATGCAAATGTTAGAAGTTATAAAAGTAATAAGAATTAGTGAAAGAGTTTTGCTAGACAATGTGCCATTTAATTTCTCTCTTTTTTGTTGTTTTGTATAAAAAGGATAAGGGTCTCTTGTTACATAATTATACATTTGCATAGTATTTCTTTTCTTTTTTCTTTTTCTTTTTCTTTTTGGTTTTTCGAGACAGGGTTTCTCTGTATAGCCCTGGCTGTCCTGGAACTCACTCTGTAGACCAGGCTGGCCTTGAACTCAGAAATTCACCTGCCTCTGCCTCACAAGTGCTGGAATTAAAGGCGTGTGCCACCACTGCCCGGTTACAGTATTTATTTTCTACTGCATAGTTTTAAAGAAATTTCCTTGGTCCTCATCTCCTAAGGTCTTTGCTTATCTCTCATCTATTGTGGTATCTTTATGTATAAAAACCTGTAAGTATAAGAAATACTAGTGTATTAGTTAGGGTTCTCTAGAGTCACAGAATTTATGGGTAGTCTCTATATAGTAAGGGAATTTGTCTATAGTCCAACTCCCCAACCATGGTCAGCAGCAGCTATAGATGGAAGTTCAAGGATCTAGCAGTTGCTTAGTCCCACAAGGCAAGCAGATAAAGATGAGTCTTCCTTCTTCCAATGTCCTTATGTAGGTCTCCAGCAGAAGGTGTGACCCAGATTAAAGGTGTGTGTCACCACACCTAGGTCTGGGACTTGCTTTGTCCCAGGTGATCTTGAACTCAGAGATCTCCCTGCCTTAGTCTCCTGGGATTCATAGCCACTATGCCTCAAGATCTCCATGCCAAGATCCAGGTTAGAAACTTGAATCTCCCAGTCTCCAGATTAGGATCACAAGTGAGCCTTCCAATTCTGGATTATAGTTCATTCCAGATATAGTCAAGTCGACAACCAGGAATAACCACTACAACTAGCTTTCCTGCTTACTCTTCAGCAGTAATTATTTGTAAATTAAAAAAACAAAACAAAACATTATTTTTAGGTGTACAAGTGACTCCCCTGCATGTGTGTCTGTGTACCACATGACTGCCGGGCACCTGTGGATAGATATCAGGAGAGATATTCATGTTCCCTAGAAATGGAGACAGCTTTGAACCCTTCTGTATATCCTAGGAATGCCATCCAGATCCTCTCCATGATCATCAAATACTACTGACGATTGAGACAACCTTCTAGCCCGAGCCATAACTCGTAGAGTAATTCTCAGAAGACTCTGTCCTTGTCTGCTTCCTTCATGCACAGTTCTGTACATGCCTGAAATCATAAAAAAGAAAAAAAAAGCCCTATTAAAGAGAGGAAATGAAGAAAGAACTCTGATTTTTAGGAGATGTGATAATGAAATGTTGCATTTCTGTGACCCTCTGTCCATTCTTCAGCTATAACTTGTACCATGACAGGTCTGGGAAACTAGAATTGAATATTAGTTGACAATCCATTTCAGTTCAGTAGTTGGAAGCACAAATCACCCACTCGACAGTAGATATTGCTGTGTAGTGTGAACTCGTTTCTTTAGGTGGACCCCACCAGTCTACTTCCTATGTCCCCTCTATCATGTACTCACATAAATAGAGCTGTCAACCATGTGGAAGACATTGGTTAAACTTTCCTATTTCTACCTTCAGTCTGCAACTGAGAGAAAGTCTAAGTGTGGAAAATGTCTTACATTGTCATTTTCTTTCTGTTCATGTTCATCACTTCTCCAGCAGTGTTGATGGTGAAGTAGGTCTTCTTCAGAACTGAGTCATCTGAACAACAGGAAGCATAATAATGACCATACAATTAATCTGTACATGTCTGTATCTTAAAATTATTTAGCAATATGAAAATTACATATATAATATTTTCTTATAAAATAAATGGAATTGGCAAAGGCAAAAAAGAAAAAAAACCTTTATTATTTTGATGGACTTATTGATATATTCAATTACTAGAAATAAATACAGTTTCTTTAAAGGTCATTTATAGTTTGTTTTTTTTTAAGATAAGGTCCTGTTTTGAAGTCAACACTATCATAAAAATGAGAGGAGACCTCTTGCCTCTGCATCCCAAGTGCTAAGATATCAGGCATGAGCCACTATAGCAAGCTTTGCTTTAAACATTGTCCTCGAGAAATGAAGGAGACTTTTCTAATTTTTAAATTAGAGTTTGTATTTAGTCTTTTGAAGGAAGGCTTTGATATTCTCAAGTCAAGCTCAGTCTGGCATATTACAGTCTCTATTGGTAGGTAGCATAGCTATATTTATAGGCACAATGAAAGAGCAAAGGAAAGTGTCAGTACTCTTTTTAAACCTCACCAATATTCAAATTTTTTATCTTATTCTTGGAGCTCACTAACTCAATTGGCTGTAATACATATTTTAGAATAATTTTATGCCTGTTTATACAGTGTGGTCTAGTGAGGGTTTTGTGGCTGGGGGTCTTGCTTTGGTTAAATCTCTGTTTAGATTAGCCAGGGCCAAGGTGAAAGGGGGATAGGTGCAGAGACTCATGTGGCAGGCACTGAAAATCTACCATGTAACCCACACATCAGCATTCCCTCTCTGCTTGTGCTTTGGACTGTTCACGTTTGCAGCCTCTTTGAATGTTTCAGGAAGCTCTTTCTCAGCATCTTTTTTATTTCTTTCTGCTTACTTTGTCCTTCTATCTAATCTTCTATTTTCTTTATTAGATGTCCTTAGTGCTGTCATAAAAAGTGGTTTTCATTATTTATAGCTTTTGTCTTTGCGTGTGTGATATGTCACATGTGGTATATGTTCATGCATGTGTGCCTTCCTGCACATTTGTTAGTGTTTGTAGGAGCATGTCACATAATGAACGGGCCATATGCTAATGAGGTATAGCTTGGTGCACCAATCTGCAACCACTACGACACCCTCCCCCTTCCCTGGGAGAGTATAAAAGCAGCATCTCTGCTGCTGTCCAGGGTCCTGGGAATCTACTATCAAGGTGCTCCAGAATAAAGCTAACTGAGAAGATCTAGGTGGTGGTGTGACTTTCTTCTGGTCGAGGGAGGCGTCGCAGTGTTTGATTTCAACATTGTTAGAGACTGGAGTCTCTGATGTTGTTTGCTGTGCAAACACTCTGTTTGCTGGCCTGCAGACTTCCTAACAATGTTCTGTTTCTGCTTCCCTCATCACAATAGGATACTGGAATTACAGATGCAATTTCCCCAAGGCCAGCTCTGTATGGCCTCTGAGGATTCTCCATCTAGTACTCCTTTGATTCGTGCTTTTCCAGTGAGCCTTCTCTACAGCTCTACTTAGAGTCTTACATTTACACAATTTCATATTTTCTCTGATATTTTTCTTTTTAGTTGCAGGGCTTCCAGTTAGAGTTTGGTCAGGTTGTGACATTATGAATATCTCTCCCCCTTTTTCTATTCTCTATCCCTGGAACTTAGCATTGGTCATTGGTAAGTATGTGGAAGAACAAGCCGAATTAAACTTGCTAAGTTAGTTCTTCATAATTAATGTGAAAATAAGAAAGCCAAAACAGAAATAATAAAAAGTCTAAAAACAAGAAGAATTGGATCTGAACTTATAAATTTGAGTTGTTGCATAGAAGACTTCCAAGTTATAGAACATAGCTGATTTATTGAAGTGTCCCAGACTCAGAACTGGTCACTGAAAAGTTGACTTCTTCTATGAAACTAGATAGGAAACCACAAGAGGGGAACAAGTGTTGAGAAGGACGGGAAGGTGACATGAAAATGGAGACGAGGCAACTGAAGGGAAGACACAGGATGGGAGAAGGACCTTGAGGAAGAGCATTGGAGAAAAACAGTGACTTTTAATTTGTAAATTCCATAGCCTGGTTCTTTGTAAGCTGATACAATATTAAAAAAAGAAAAGCGATCTTTTATAATTTGTTCGATACTATTATAATTCATTTTATTGAATTATATTCATTTTTCAGGTTCTACTTTCTTTTTCCTATGAATAGAATAATAAATATAAATAAAATAAATGAAAAATCCAAGGGGCTAATAAATACATTTAGTGTGATTTGGGACTTAGAAAAATGTAATTCTTCTGTGAAATTGTTTTCAGCTTCTTTAGAAAGATTCTCTATAAATGTCATATTTGGTTATGATTCACTTTACTTTTAAAATTTTAAGTTGTATTCCACAAACTGGCTTTTGAATTAACTAATACGTTCTTTATCTAGTATTTTTTAGATAATTTAAAGTTAGATATTATAATAAACTCAATATATAACTTTCTGTACTATTTATACCATAAGAATTTGGTGGAATTCAGGACAGTGAGGTAACTTAGTGGGTAAAGGGACTTGCTGTCAAACCTGATAACTGGAGTTCAGTACTATGATCCTACCTGGTTCAAAGAGAGAACTGAGTCCTGTCAGTTGCCCTTTGACCTACAAATGTGTACTCTCTGCCAATAAAATGTAATAGTGACAGTTACTGAAAAAAATGGCTATGAATTTGTAATAGAACAAAGAGGGCTCTAGAGAAGGGTTTGGAGTGAGCACAGGAAAGTGAGAAATGTTGTGTTTATAATAAAATCTCAAAAATAGAAAAGCAAAGAGAAAAACCTAAAGCCGCGTATTAGTATTATTTGTTTAGTTGCTCCCCCTATATTTACTGTTTGTTATCTAGACCCATAGCTAATTTATCAGTTATATTTCTAATAGGCATATGGTATTCCATTTTTACATGCAAGCATTTTTGTTTCTGAGTGATAGAAAGACAAGGTAGCAATTGTTCAGAACATCTCTGTTCCTGAGTTAGAATGTCATGGGGATGCTTACCTCTTCCCTAAGAGAGAACTTTAATTGTTACTGGTGTCAGAAGAATTCAATCACTTCTACCTGGTAAGAGGCTGATCTTTGACATGTTTATGGAAACTGCTTAATCTTTTAATAGATGACTAATTTTTTTGAAGACAGCGCTGTGAAGCTTTTTCCTTGATATCTGCAAAACCGATGTTAAAAAGGAACAATTTTCATTTGACTCTTAAACATTTTTCCAGTCTTAATATGTAAAAGTAGAATGAAGGTTGTGGATGGAAAACTTCTAATTTTTCTAATCTATGTAATTCATATTTAGGTATTCTAAATAAGTTTTTATTTTATAGTGACTAATTTATTCTTAAGTTTCTTACTTTATAAGACCTTCAGATTTTTCTTTTTTCTTTTTTTATTCCTATAATTTTTATAAAAGTCCAGCCATTGCTTCCTCCCAGTCCCAATCCTACAGTTCCTCTTCCCATTCCTCCTCCCCCTTGTCTACAAGAAGATGTCCCCTCCCATCCCCCTACCCCCACCCCCACCAGGCCTCCCCATTCCCTGGGACCTCAAGTTCTCTTGAGAGTTAGGCTCATCTCCCAGAGGCCAGCAGACCAGACATGGGGCCTGGTGCAGTATGCTGTCTGTATGCTGCCTGGTTGGTGGCTCAGTGAGACTGCTAGTCTTCTTATAGGGTTGCCTTCCCCTTCTTTTTTTTTTTTTTTTTTTTTTTTTTTCTTAATCCTTCCCCTAATTCAACCACAGGAGTCCCGGATTTCAGTCCAATGGTTGGGTGTGAGTATCTACTTCTGTCTCGGTCAGCTGCTGCTTGGGCCTCTCAGAGGACAGTTATGTTAGGCTCCTGTGTCTGTAAGCACATCATAGTATCAATAACAGTGTCAGGCCTTAGTGCTCTCCCTCCCACCCCCAATGAGATGGATCCAAAGTAGGGCTAGTTACTGAACCACCTTTCTCTGTCTTCTCCATTTTTGTCCCTGCAGTTCTTTTAGACAGGAACAGTTCTGGGTCAGAGTTTTTGACTGTAGGCTGGCAACCTTATCACTCACTTGATGCCCTGTCTTTCTACTGGAGGTGGCTTCTACAAGTTTCCTCTCCCCACTGTTGGGCATTTCATCTAAGGTCCCTTCCCTTTGAGTCCTGAGAGTCTCTCACCTCCTAGGTCTCTGGTACTTTCTAGAGGGACCCCCCCCCCGAGGTTGCATATTTCCATTCATTCTGCTGGCGCCCAGAGTTTCTCTCCTGTCTACCCCCCATACCTGATCATGTTGTTCCCCTTTCCCCTCCACCTCTTTTCTCCCTAGGTCCCTCCCTCTCTCTGTCTCCTATGGTTATTTTCTTCTCCCCACTAAGTGGATTTGAAGCATCCTCACTTGGACCTTTTTCTGCTTGATAAGATTCTTGAGTTCTGTCAGTTTTATCCTAGGTATTCTGTACTTTTTTGGCCAATATCCACTTATTAGTGAGTATATACCATGCATGTCTTTTGGGTCTAAGTTACCCAACTCAGGATGATATTTTCTAGTTCCATTCGTTTGCCTGCAAAATTCATGATGTACTCATTCTTAGTAGCTGAATAGTATTCCACTGAATTTCAAAGTTCAGTGTTTGCAGAGTATTTGAGTATGTTTGTAAAATACGAGTTTCATTTATTTCCCTAGATCTGGCCCTTGTTCACAGAGGTGGCTGAGGTAGAGGATGGAGGTGGCTGAAGTGTTTTTCTGGCATGTGTCTTGAAGGCTTTGCAGTTCTAGTATTGCAAAGCAAAAATTTAAGCCAATCAGTCCAAAATCCAAACTCCAAATCTGAAAAGAATTGTTTACATATATTGTTTTTAAAATTATTTCTGCATGAACTATATTACAACCTATCATTAAGATTGGGAGATTTCCCCTAGATAACACACACATCTTTTTTTCCCTGTGGCAGCTGAAGATTTACCTCTTGATATTGGACTTTGGATGTATTAAGTCAATTCTGTGAAAAGAGCTTTTCCTATGTAAGCGGAAATAGACTGAACTTACTTCTAGGGAATAGGTGATGTTTATTACTGTGAGGAGAATCAGAGCTGGGTCCCAGTGGCACAGAGGAGGCTTGCATTAAGTATTCTGGGACTAATTAATCAGGAAATGAGTCTAATTAAAAAGGAAACTGATCATCAGTTGCCCGCTCTGGGTATTTCACAGACGGGAACTATGAACCTGGATATCTGCACTTCTGTTTCTAGCACTGTTCTTTTAACAATGTCTGTCCCTTTTGAAAGAGAAAAATGAAATATTTTTAGCAGACTTTATTTATAGTAATAAAGGATATCAAGTTGTCTATAGAAGAGTTATAAATTTACATGAAAACAATGATTTTGGAATTAGACAAGATTGGTTGAACTGGACGGTTTTTTAACTTTTAAACTTACTGTTTTTTGTTTTTTGTTTTTTGTTTTTTTTTTTAATCCTGGAAATATCCATGCTATTTAGAAAATTGGTTTGTTGGATATGTTTGTGAGTATATTTAACTGTATGCAAATATATAAACTTATTATGCAATTTCAAAGTTGAAATTCTAGCAACTTGCAATGCATTTATTTATTTTAATTACCCTGACATTTCTGATTGTATAATAGTGATGGCTTGAGGATTATTATTTGAGAAAGAATGTTTTGATTTCACAAGAGTGTATATGTGCTATATTTGTTATATGTATTATTTCCCAGGCAGATTTGTTTTTATGATTACTTATATCATCATCTTAATTTACCAGATGAATGTTTAGACATGAACAACTCGTGAGAGATTCATAGTTGTTCTAAGCATTGCTTTTGTCAATGTTACCTTTTATCTTTTGAGATTTGACTTAGTAAGATGTGTGATTTTTTTTCAAATTTTTTACTTTTTTAAAAAAATTAATCTTTTTAAATTTTCTTTACGGTCCATTGGTTATTCCCCTCCTGGTCTGCCCTCTAACAGTTCCTCATCCCATTTCTCCTCCCCCATCTCCAAGGGGATGTCCCCCCCAACCCCACCAGGCCTTCCCACTCCCTGGGTCTCAAGTCCCAGGTTAGGTACATCTTCTCTCACTGAGGCCAGACCAGGCAGTCCTCTGCTGTATATGTGTTGGGGCCTCATATCAGCTGGTGTATGCTGCCTGATTGGTGGCTTAGTATTCGAGAGATCTCAGGGGTCCAGGTTAGTTGAGACTGCTGGTCTTCCTATGGGGTTGCCCTAAGATGTGTGATTTTGAATGAGCAATAGTTTAATGAATTAGAAAAGAAAGAACTGGGAAGTTTACTCTCAGTAGAGGCTGTTAGACTTCATATTCTCCCCAGCTTTGCATCTCAACTCAGTTGCCTGAGCATATTTTTATGAAGGAAATCTGAATTATGGCTCTTTGGGGAATTTAAATTTTATGTAGTTATTTCAAATTAGTTGTCGTTTGAGGTGGTAAATCTTGTGCAAATGATTGCTATTATGACACAATATGGTGCTTATAAATTCCATAACACATTTAGTCGTTGCAGAGTTGTGACTGATATGGTAGTTGCTTTTAACAGTTATATATAGGTCTATTAAAAATATAGTTTGTTAAACAAAGTTACTGTTTCAGCAGTCAGCCTTTTATATACACATGTATGATGGAAGCAAGGTGCTAAATACAGCCCGAGTCCTACAGCTGCCACTTTCACTCAGGTTTGTACCTCTCCAGGTTATTTTTGTTTCCTTTGAACAATAGGTTTGCGATTTTTTTGCTAATTTGTGTAGCTTAACCACCCAGGTATACAACTTTATTTAAAGTTATAGTGTATGCTTCAGGAACACTCATACTAGATGTGTAACTACCTCATGTAATCCCAGAATTTGGGAGGCTGAGATAGGAGGATTATGAGTGGAGGCCCAGTCTGAACCAGTATCTGAAGACCTTGTCCCGAAAATGTATTATGCAAATTAATATAAACTGATGGCCATTAAAAACAGGCCAAAGATTGTTGTTCTATAAGGTTTAAGTTACTGTTTTTAAATTTATATTTTATGTAACACTTAAGTCACCTAATACTTGCCCTTTAACTATGGAAAATATGAAGGATAGCCAGAGATTCAAAGGAAAAAGAAGGGTGGTTCTGTGGAATGATTTTTTTTTCTCTCCTGGGTTTTGGCTGTCTAATTTCATTTGGCTCCAGGCTTCTCCTTTAGCTCTCAAAATGTATAGAGGCTTTTAGGAATCTAAGTAGCAAGGCTTGTACGCAGCCCAAGGTAACTTTTACTTCCATTAACCTTTATTGATATACTGCTCAACGCATCACATTTAAAACCATAGTGTAAGTAAGGTATTTTTATTTTGTTTTGTTTTGCTTTCCCTAGGAAAATAAGTCTTCTTTCCCATTCCTTCTGTCACAGTATATTGAGAGAAAAAGACTTTAGCAGAAGAGAGAACCACATTAATTTAACATCTATGATGGCAACAGTAGCTTAACACAGAGTATACGGTTTATTGGAGCCCTACCTCCTGGTCCCTGAAAATTCAAAATGGGGTAGAATGTACAGAAAGAAATATTGTGGTTAACAGTCCTCTAGAAGAACCTCACCAGTGCTTTTGCTGTGGAAGTGAAGTGTCACATAACAAATACATTAGCTTAAACAGTGTCTTTGTATTATGCTTGAGAAACTACTCTCAAAAAGAAAATAAGATCTGATTTTATGATCACTTTGATCACTGACATGAGTAGAGTGGTTTGATTCTTGGATATGTTGTATCCTAATCTACACTGTTGGTCTAGAGGACACAAGACTTGATGTTATCTGGAGGAGGGCTCAGAAATGCAACTTACCCTTTAGGAGATTACCAGTATTCCAAAGTATGCAAGGGAGTTTCAAAAGTAGATTTAAATTTTCACTCTTAAAGTGCATTTCGTTGTTTTATGTTATTTGATTTTGTTTGAGCACCTAATAAGGGTTTGGGTTTGTAGACTGGAGTCTTAAACAATTTTTTGAGGAAGTAGTTCTGTATTAACAATAATTATTTTTTTTTCATGTATGGGTGAATTATGTCAAAGTAATAATGTAAAAATATCTTTAGGTTGTATATTTCTTCCAGAACAAAATGTATAATAACCCAAGTTTCATCTTCTTCAGTACCACACAAGAAAATACTTTCTGCTTTTTTTTTTTTCATTTGAAGTGTAACATGATATATTTGGAAAGAACATGGATTTTTATGTTACACTTGAGTTTCATAATGGGCTGTATCTGTCACATCTGCTGTGGCTAGAGGTCTGGACAAGAGCCTCCTCCAGGAGGGTCTAAATGGTCTTTATCTGCCATGAACTCCTTTCTTAAGTATATTGTTAATATTGCAACTAAAGAATTCTTGAAAACCTTTTATTATTTTAGATTAAGAACAAGATACAGACTTTATTTTTTTGCTGGTTTTGATGCTTTTTATCCATTCTCGAAGATCTTTTTTCTCTCTGCTATTGAGTTTAAAATGCTTCTTTTAATGCTTCTTATGATTCAGGTTTATTCATGAATACCTTATTTTGCTTTTCTTTATTTGAAAATGTTTGTTCTTAAAGGGCATTTTCAGTGGATATAAACTTAATGGTTTGACAGTTTTGCTTTCAGCATTCTAAAGACAGTTTTCTATTGCCTTCTATCCTTTTGTAAGGTCTTGGAAGTATGTTATCATTCCAGAACTGGTATTTTGGTTATGTAGGCTGTTCAGATGCATGGATCCACACTAAGAAGAATTCTACATTCGGTTAGCTGCTCTGTTTCTATGCTGAAATTTTTAATTACCTTTTAGCAAGAACCCTCTTTTTATTTTGCAATGTATTTTTTTGTTTGTTTCTTCAAAATTTGGGACTTGTATATTATAAAAGTTGCCTATTGAATACCTTTCCTGTTTGTGGGTTGAGAGCTAACTTTTTTGTGCTATAATGATAAGAACTAGTACTGTTCAGATAAATGGTTTTAAACATTTGTCCAGCATTCAGTTTTTAAAGAAAAGAGATAAAAGTAATAATAGTAATTTATATCCACAGTTTTTCATATTTTATAAGGTTATTTCCATGTTTTCTTTTTAAAATTCTTTTAATTTTTTTGCTTTTATTGAAAATTGATTTCTCACATAAAATATATTCTGATTATAGTATCCCCTCCCTCTATTCCTCCCAGTTCTTCCATACATCCACTCATCTGGATTCAACTCTTCTCTGTTTCTCATTAGAAAACAGTCTATAGGAGATTATAATATAATATAATATAATATAATATAATATAAAAAATGAACACATCAAAATTGGACAAAACAAATACAAGAAATGGAAAAAGCCCAAGAGAAATAGAGATCCACTTGCTTGCACACTCAGGAGTCACAAAACACCCACTAAATTTGAAACCATATTGTATATGTGAAAGACACTCTTTCTGCCTCCTCTTTCTGGGGTTCCCTTAGCCCTGAGGAGAGGTATTTCATGGAGACATCCCATTCAGAGCTGAGTATTTCAAGTTGTCTGACTCTACATAATGTTTGCTGCCGGTCTCTCGATATGTTCCCATTTACTGCAGGAGGAAACATCTCTGAAGATGGCTGAGGAAGGAATTGATGTATGACTACAGTAAAATGTCATTAGAACTCATTTTGTTGCAAAGTAATTTTGTGTGTGTGTGTGTGTGTGTGTGTGTGTGTGTGTGTGTGTGTGTGTTTTAAAAAGAGGAGTAGTGTTTTGTTTTACTTTAGGTCTTTGGATATCCAGTCTCAGGTTCTTGGTCACCCAAGCAGTGTTGGGTATGGGTTCCATCTGAGAGTGGGTCTTAGGTTAAACTAGATATTGGTTGGTTAACTCCCACTGGCTTTGTGCCACCACTACACTAGTTTACCTTTCAACAAGACAGTTTTGTAGATCAAAGGGTTCGTGACTGGTGTTTTACATTCTCCTTTGTAGTATGCTGAGTACTTCCCTGCACCAAAGATGTTACCACAAAGGTGTGAAGGCTGTGTATGTAGGCAGTAGCTTGAATTCTCCATGTTTAGTGAGTAATTGTTTTCTTCAGCAATTGGGCCTTGCTGTCTGGTAAACAACCTGTTGTCTTGGCAACAGCCCAGGTTATTTGGGGTTCCTATGGGACCCCTTTGGCCAACAACTCGATAAGATGTATCCCTTTTATGGTACTAGAAGCTTCATTTGGTGACAAGAGATGGGGGACTGTCTCCCTCATTATTTGGCAATTTCATTTAGATATTCTTTATATATGTATATAGTTTTAAACCTTTTACTCTATTATGGCTCTTAATTTTAGGTGTCCCTCATACCCTCTTCCTCCCCTCTTTCTATTTGATCCTCCCATTCCAATCCTACACCCCATCAATCTATAAAGATCTATTCACTTTACCTTTCTAGGGAACTATGTTCCTTCCTAGTACATTACTCTACAAATAACCTCTGTGGTTCTATGGATTGTAGCTTGCTTATTGACTTAACAGATAATATCTACATATGACTGACTATGTACTATATTTCTCTTTCTGGATCTGGGATACCTCATTCAGGATGATTTTTTTTTCTAGTTCTCTTTATTTACCTGTGAATTTCATGATTTTATTTTTTAAACAGCTGATTTATACTCTGTTGTATAAATGTACCCCATTTTCTTTATCCAGTCTACTAGTTGTTTTTTTTTTTTTCCTAATTCTGGCTATTATAAACAGAACAGCAATAAATATGGTTGAGCAAATATATCTGTGCTAGGATGAACCTTTTTTGGGGGGGATTGGGATATATGTTCCAAAGTGGTATGGGTGGATGTTGAGGTAGAACAATTCCCATCTACTTGAGGAACCACCACCCTGATTTCCATACTTATACAAGTTTGCACTCCCACCAGTAATGGATGAGTGTTTCCATTACACTCATATACTTACTCCATATCCTTGCCAGAATGAATTATCACTAACTAGGTTTTTTGATCTTTAACATTCTGGTGGATATAAGATGAAGTCTCAAAGTAGTTTTGAATTGTGTTCTCTGATAACTAAGGATGTTAAACATTTCTCTAAGCATTTCTCAACCATTTGCATTTTCTCTTTTAAGAATTATCTGTTTAGTTCTATACCCCATTTTCTAATTAGGTTCAAGGATATACAACTCTAATAAAACTAATCTTAAATTAGCTATGTAATTATTCTTTTCTGATGATTATTTACTTTAATTTTCCTTCATAATTGGTAAAAAATAGTGGTATTTTTAACATAATTGATTGTTTAAAATGTTTAATAAATAAGTCTTACCTTGTATTATTATTTAAGATTAATCATCTGAGATGAGCAAGGTAATTTTATACTTCAAATTTTAGATGTGATAGTATATTTTTGTAGGTTATAGAGTAATAATTATAGGCATTGAAGCATTTTTTGTGTTTTCTTCAATACTAACTATATTCACTTCTCCCATCATAGTATTTTTATTAATTATTTGGGTATTTTATACAGTGCACCGCAATCACACTTGATTTCATTCTTTCCAAGTCGACCTTTCCACTCTAGTGTTCTACCCCTGAGAAAAATATACCAAGTCCCATTTGTGTTGCCAGGATACTCATTGGACCACGATCAAATTACCAGTGGCCAGCCCCTTAGGGAAAACTGAACCCTTCCCCATTTCCCTGCCAGAAGTCATCAACTGTGAGGAGCTATACTTCAGCATCTTTATTACAGTTTTTAGGAACTCTCTTCTATAGCTTTCTTTCTGGACTGCTGCTTTGGGAGGGGTTCAAGGGAGATGTTGACTAAATCACTCTCTGGTTGGATATATAAATAATTAATTTACATTTATGATTATTTTAACAATATTTTCCATTATATTTTTAGGCCACATTTTACATTGTAGGAAGCAGTTATCAATTTATTGATTAAACAAATAGTGAATGTAGATAAATTTATTGACAATGTTTCTTAACATACTTTGTATTTTTTTCATTTTTATTCTTGTCTGAATAATGTATCATAGGTAAAGAGTCTTTTCTTAGTTTTAAACTGAATAGGCTTATATTTTCAGATTTTATGTACAAACTTCAAATCAGTCACCTTATTAAGATTTATCAGTTTGAGAGTAGGGGACATTGGAAACTTTGGAATGAAGGAACATTGGAGGGGAGAGAAGAAGGAAAGAAAAAGTTATATCATTATATTTTCATTAAAAATAATAAATGAAATGAAAGAGAACATAAAAAATGCCCCACCCCATTTTACAAGTATTCAGAGTCAAAGAGCTATTTAAATACTGAGTAATGTGATTAGGGTGGAATGAAAATACACCATGAACACGTATATTTTAATCACTTCGGCATCAAACCATTTTGAAGTCTTTTCAAGTTTTTTTAAAGTTGATTTCCTGTACCTCTCCTTCCCTCTTCTCCTTTCCTCCTACCTACTTCATATTGCCCTTTTCTAGTATAGATTTCTATTCTTTAGAAGTTACATTCTGTCTTCTGCTACACCCTTCAAACTAAATTCAGAACAACTTCTGTAGGTGATTTAAATAAAGATGATGATGAAATGTTTCTATAACTTTTGATTTATGTGTAGCATATGCTTAGAATCCAACTTTCTTTTCAAAAAAGGAAAAAATATTTTTGAATATGTAGGCTAAACCCAACGATCTAACAAATCAGCTGCCGGGTTTCTAAAAGAAAAACAGCATATTTAGTCAGAAAAGCACGTATTTGTTCAGGCTTTTAAGAAGGAGTTTACTGAACAATGAATGAAAAAAAATGTATGCCCACCTTTTGGAGCCTATTTTGAATATGATATATATTATATATAATATGTATTTTATATATATATATAATATTTTTTCTCTGATATGCTACGGATGAGATAAACTCACTATTGGTTTTAGTGTTGTTATAAATCAAGGCTTCCTACATGGTGAAATGTCTTAATCACTGTTCTAGTGCTGTAAAGAGACACGGTGACCATGTCAACTCTTATGAAAAAAAATTTAATTGGTGGCTTGCTTACAATTTCAGAGGTTCATTCCATTATCATCATGGCAGGGAGGGTGGCAGCATTTAGGTGTGGCACTGGGGCAGTAGCTGAGTCATGGGTTGGGACTGGGGATGGGAAACACTGAGACTGGAATGGGCTTTTGAACCCTCAAAGCTTTCTCCTAGTGGCATACTTTTTCTGACAAGGCCATGGGTCCTAATCCTTTTCATATAGTGCCACTCTCTGATGACTAAGCATTCAAATGTATGAGCTGTGGAGGGCAAACCATCACCTGAGAATATAGTCTTTGTCATAATTGGAGGCTCTGAGAGATCACTAATAGTCCATTGTCTACATGTAAATTAAATTAGTAAAATTTAAGCTCTCTTTCTTCCATGAATTAAATTTTGTTCTGTATTTTCTGTTCATTAAATTGTTTTTGTCAAAATGACAAAATGTATTTTTAGGATACTTTTGTTACTTTTTTGTGTTTATATATATAAAATGTTCATTTGTATTTTTGTGTGGGAGGCAGACAAAAGTCCAGAAATCAACACTGGATCTCTTCCTTGATTATTCTCTCAATTTTAGTTTTTGTGACATGGTCTCTCTCTGACCCTGCAGCTTGCCAACTAAGCTAAATTCCAGGCCAACAAGCCTGAGTGATCTGCCTTTTGGCCTCCCCAGCACTGGGGGTTATAGGAATACACCACGCTTGGCTTTTCACACAGTCTTTGGAAATCTAAGGTTCACATGCTCTCATATCACTATCTGATCTCTCTACCAGCCTCTACCATATACATTAAAAACATAAATGTAGGCCATTTAAGCTATGTATATCCTCAAGTAATTTTAGTAAAACCAATGCTAGGTGGCAGATGGCTTTTTGTTTCCTGTATAGTACACAAAAATATTAGAAAGGTGCTGAGTAATGTTAGGCCGGGCATGGTGGCACACGCCTTTAATCCCAGCACTGGGGAGGCAGAGGCAGGCGGATTTCTGAGTTCGAGGCCAGCCTGGTCTACAAAGTGAGTTCCAGGACAGCCAGGGCTATAGAGAGAAAACCTGTCTCGAACACCCCCCCGCCCCCCCCAAAAAAGGAATGTGCAGTGCAGTGATCATCTTGAAATCTATTGTTAGTATGAAAGAGCACAATGAATTCTGATCAACTTGTATATACCATCATTTATGGCACATCTCCTACTTGTATCAACACTTTGTTGGTATTATTGTCATAAGATTATACTACATAATTGGAATCCAAGTTTTTATAGAATTAAATATCCAGAAATATTTTTAATTTAAGCACTGGAAAGTGGTCAAGTCATCCTTATTATAGAGAAAAGGATTTTCCAATTTTTCTTGGTATGGAACATTGTTATTTGCTGAGTATTATTTGAGATGTGTAGGTTATGAATCACTGATTTGGAATGTTTTTTGTCATGATGAGTTTCTTCTTGGAATTTGCACCCACACTGACTGTTCTACATGAGATTTGGCTGGCCTAACAGATAGATAATGTATGTTGTTCTTATTCAAGAGTTTGCAGCTGCTGTGTCTATAGTCTTTGTTTCCCTGCCCCTATAGGTGACATTCACACCTCTTACTCTTGTGAATGAAAACTTTCTTTGGCCTTTAGGGATTGTTGTTTTTAAAATATTAGTTTAGTTATCCATTAAAAGGGGGTGGGTATCTAAGATGGCTGGCCAGGTATTTGTCATTAGTGAGTGGTCTTGAGATTTCTGTGCATCCCAGGCTATCCTTAAACTTGAACTGTCCATCCCCCCCACCCCCCAGCTGAGTCTATTTAATGCTGCTAGTATGTATCTGTGTTCCTGGCTGACCACTTGGAATTGGTCTCACTCCTGGAGAAGATTGATTTTGCCCCTCCCAGAAGCTATTCGTTGCTTACTATGCCTGCTTTACAGTTGGAAATTGTACTGGTATGGAAAAGTGGCAGTGGTAGTTCCTCCTCTAAGATTCATGACCTTACCAGCCATGAGGAGTTGATTAGATTTAGGCTTCCTCCCTATTGAGCAGGCATTAAGTTCAGACAGATGTTGTTACCTCAAGATGCAAGTGCTACTATTACACCATTGGGGATGTCTTACTCTGCTGGCCATTGTTGTGGTTCATTGGCTTTTTATTTGGACAGGACTGTTGACCCCACCCCACCCCCATAGCCTACATAGCCCCTCCCAGGGCAACGAGAATCAGTTTTCAGAGAGAGAACTTTTCCTCCTCTTGCTTTAATTTCTGAAGCTTCAAGAAGTTTAAAAAAGGTATACAGTGTACACTTATGTCTCTGTATCTTGCTTGAGATGGTTAACATCTCTTTCTGAAACACATAGACAATGAGGACTGGGAGAAGCTGTGACTTCCTCTCTTTAATCCACTTTCCAGTGCTTAAATTAAAAATATTTCTGGATATTTAATTCTATAAAAACTTGGATTCCAATTATGTAGTATAATTTTATGACAATAATACCAAAAAAGTGTTGATACAAGTAGGAGATGTGCCATAAATGATGGTATATACAAGTTGATCAGAATTCATTGTGTTCTTTCATACTAACAGTAGATTTCAAGATGATCACTGCACTGCACATTCCTTTTTGGGGGGGGGGTTCGAGACAGGTTTTCTCTGTATAGCCCTCTCTTTAATCCATTTAAACTGGAACTTTTCTCTTCTAATTCTAGTGCTATTTGGATATTTGTGAAAAATACTTGCGGCATATGTATTTAGCATTCACTGCCAATATCTATTTTAAAGAAAAATTGAAAAAATTATTAGGAACAAGTTGGGTAGATACATTATTTGTCTTCTAATAGATTTTTATAAGTATAAGCACAACAAAACAAGAACAGACGGCCAGCTTACCATCGTTTCTTAAGAGTGGGGTTTAGATAAGTATTTTCCATAAATGAAACACAACTATTACCTAATAATTTACCATTTATCTTGATTCTTTTCATGTTTTTTAAACCTATATTTTACAAAGTAAAAGTTTAAATATATAAAGACATTCCAGGGCAACTAGGTACATGGATTTTTCAAATTATTTCTTAAAATTTTAATACTTATCTTGAATAGAGATAAAAAATTTAATTGCAATACTATATATTTTAATAAATTAATTTGATAGGTTACTAAGAAGTTCTAAAAATTCAAGTTATTTTTATAATTAAATTTCATCTATCTGGAGGAAAATATTGATTGAATGTTTATTGTAATTATTATTTCTTGAATGGCCTAATTTTCTTGCATGTTACAATCAATTAGCCAATATATTTTCATGAAACTCTCTTAAGAAACACTGCTTGCTTAATACCTTTGCTCTTGCACAACACCAGTAATTTCATTTTCCTTTGGGGCATACAGCTGTTCCCAACCTACTCAGTGCCATGTCAGGGCATAAAATCATCTTGACAGAAAGCTCTAAATTATAAATCGTCACACAATGACATTCAGCTTGGGCGGTGCGTTTATAAAAGGAGTTATTAAGCAAAATGTCATTCCAACCCATTACTAGAATTAGAATGCCTTACATTTTTGCTGCCATTTTTTTTTTTTTGGTACTGAGATAGTATTTGTAAATGTAAAGCATTTAAATGATTAGAGCTATGTACAAATAAATACAAAGTCACAGCAAAGCTATCAGAGAAGTGGTGTCTAGAGTTTTCTTCCATCACTAATGTTTTTAATTCTTACCTTTGTCTCACGAAGACTGCTGACAATTTAGGGTTAATATTTTCAGAAGGCAAAAGTACAATAAATTTGCTTTCCACACCTTAATTGGCTTTTATTTGTAGTTATAGCTTCTGGCAACCCCTCACAATTTAAAAACAATGCACATTCTGATTTGCTGCACCAAGGCGCTTTGCCTTACAGGCAGCAGAGAGCTGAAGAGTACAGCAACAGAGAGAGCAGGATGTAGCTTGTTCGTCTTGAAACACTTTCCTTATAAAGGATAGAGCAGACTTCTTATTGTGTCAGCTAAAACTGGCCTGTTAGAAATTTGTCTTTCAGTTTTCTTTCTCCAGGGTCGCCTAACAATTTAGGTTTAGCATTGTTAACTTCAAGCTTTAGCATGAGGTACTCCAGAATAGTTAGGTCTGTTGGGCCCAATGCAGAAACTTAGTCTAACCAAACATTCTGCTGTAAATTCTATTTACCAACACTATAGTCCTGATACTTTTCCATACATATAGTACCACAAATTTAATATGTAATTAAACAGAAAAACCAAAAGTTGATTTATATAATTTAGTATAAGCAACTTCAGTATATTGGGTATTTAGTAGATATTGTGTGTTCTTTCCTGCTGTAAATGTTATATGTAAGTTGATATAAGTGTTTGATCTTTGAATACAGAATTCTATCACCTTATTACACATCTCTTTTATAAGTCCTATGGAAATTATATGAAAATCTACTTTTAATCAAGGAAGCTACTTTTCCTTGAACAAAACTATGAACCATTTTAAAAAAATTAACATTTTTAGTGGCTTCTTGCTATAAATCATCTTGTATTATATAATGCTTATAAAACCTGGATAGTTTGCACATAAAGAAGGTAAAGCAATGTAAACAGGGAACTCAGGTATGAAAACATCTTGTTTATAGTCATCACATGAGAAAATTTAGAGTATTGTAAGTTTGAAGTTAGCATTATGAAAGGTTAGATAATATTAACATCTAACCCTGTGGCTATGCATACATATGTTTACCTGTATGTGTGTGATGATTCATTTCAGTTATGTCCATAGCCCTAACCTAGTCATTCTATTTGTTTACCATGTTCTATTCAGTGGGTCAAAAAGCATGCGAGTGTAGATTCTTTCTCATTCTTCTACGCTGGCTTTTGATCACATTTCTCCTTTGATCATAGTCCTTTCTGAATAGAGGTGTTTTCTTACCAGACTTTTTCCCCCGCTTAGCAACATACATTTCTCCTTTCAGACATGCCTTAGGACAGCATCATAAGTTTATTTTTTCTGTTCTCAATTTCTGTCTCTTCAAAGTGATTTCTGTCAAAGGTTCAATGTTCTGAGTTGTTCTCTTGGCTACTTAATCACTTTAGCCACTTAGCTTTGAAAGTGCCTGGTGAGAAAGAAAGAATGTTCTGGCAGATGTAGGTCATTTCAGTTGATTTGTCGTTTTCTCATTCCTCATAGCCTGGGTCAAAATTGGGGGGAAAATGCAGTATTTTAGATTTTTTCTGAAAAAGCTTTAACTTAATGGTAATTTTAAGCCACTGTTGCTTCTGATACTTATTGAGACCCACGCTTTACAAAGTGTGTGTGTGTGTGTATGTGTGTGTGTGTGTGTGTTGATAATTAACCAGAAAGAAACACAAATCCTGTTACCCTTAACTTTTTATCACATATCACTATCCTTTATTATGTGCTAGGCACAGCGCTTGTCCTTGAAGGCATCAATTAAAAGACAAATATATTTGAGGGAGAGATTAAGATGTTACCAGTGAAGATATTCTTTTAAACTAAGCATGGTGTTGTGTGACTATAATCCCAGCCTTCAGGAGACAGAAGCAGGAAAATTGCAGGAAGTTGGAAGCCAGCCTTGTTAGCAGAGTTTATTCCAGTCAAGATTATATAATGAGACCTAATGTTAATCTCTTAACACCACTTCCTTCTGAAAAAAAAAAAAACAACCTTTAGTGAGTTGGTATGAGAATGTATGCTTGAAGGAACATCTTGTGATTTTTAAGGTATGTTTTTTCTTATAATTATCTTTTCTATCTTTTCATAATGATGTAATCAGATATTTTTAGAAGCTTAGTGGACATAGTAGACTCAACATTAGATTATTTTCTTTAGTTTCGCCTCGGTGGTGCTTTCACTGTTAACTTATATTGGCTGCTGGAGTATTTCATCATCATTATCAGAAATGATCTTCTTTTTTTCCCAATTTTTATTAGATATTTTCTTCATTTACATTTCAAATGCTATCCCGAAAGTCCCCTATACCCTCCCCCATCCCCCGCCCTGTTCCCCTACCCACCCACTCCCACATCTTGGCCCTGGCGTTCCCTTGTACTGGGGCATATAAAGTTTGCATGACCAAGGGGCCTCTCTTCCCAATGATTGCCCACTAGGCCAGCTTCTGCTACATATGCAGAGAAATGATCTTCTTAATATCAATATATGTGACAAGGTTTCCAACTTTGAATAATAATCACATCATTGTTGGCTATTTCAGCATTGCATGAATGAATCAAAACTAATTAAATGTAAACTCTATACTTTTAACTCTGATTACCACAGTGAAACTAGTAGATGTAAATTATAAAAACGAAAATATATATTTTCCATATTATGAATAGCTTCCAGAAACTAACTTGTTGTATGGTTACTTTCTTTAGTTTGTTTGCTTGTCTGTGTGTGCCTTGGCATGTTTATGAGGCCATGCGTCTTCAGATGGCTCAGTTTTCCCCAAACACTTTTCCAATCCATTCCAAAAGTCTTGTATATAGTATGATTGTGGACCATATAACCTTATCCTTTATTCAATATCTATTCATATCTTTATATTCTTTTTTGAAATTAAGAAGTATTTTTTTCTAACCCTAATAATTTAACAAATGTTGTCACCACCATTGTGTCACAATTTATTATGAATGAGCAGCTAGACTACCAGAACGTACTTCTAGTAAGACTTTTAAATTATTGTAGAAAATAAATAACTCAAGGTAATACAAAGAATACTTCTGATCCACATTGAGAAATACTATGAAAATGTAAGGTCTCCATATAAAGAGGCAGTTTATATATAGCATTGACAAGTTTAAAAGGCCAACAATTGTTACATTAATCCTTCCATCATTGTATGAATATAGATGAATATAGTTAAAAATAATGATCAAATTAATTATTGAATAATTTACTCTTATTTTGTGAAATAACTTAAGCACTTAATACAATTATAACAAAATTATATTAGATTCTTTGTGGTAATTTCGAGTGTTCTCAATTCTTTATAAAAGATAGGAAATGTAATATTTTCTTGCATAATGTAAGTATACAGGTATTAAGGACAATACAAAGCTGAACAGTAGTTAACACAGAGACTCATAACTGCTCACAGTGCTGAGAATGTAACATATCCCAAAATGGGACATTGATATGCTCTACCAACTCAAGGTTTAAGAAATATTATAGAAGAGGGAGCAGAAGAATGTAAGAGTAGCTGAAGAAGAATTGTTTATTTTCAAGAAATGTTAGGTCATTTCAATCATGAATTCAAAGCAGTGGAGGTTACCTGCTCAAGGATCTGCAAAACTCAAAATCCAGCACTGCTTTAGAGGGCCTCAGGTGGCCCCACACCTACTTGATCTGTTAGGAGTTGGTGCTAGAAGAGAATTAAATTTTTTTTTTTTTGAGGTATGTATGGTCACTGGTAGACTTCCCATGCTGCATGGATGACCCATATTTATTTGAGTTCTCACAGTAAAACTGTGTTGACTGAGTTTGTTATTAAGAAGTAAAAGTTTGCTGGGAGATTGATCAATGGATAAGAGATTTTATTGCTCTTCCAGAAGACTTGTATTTGGTTCCCCTAACCCATATGAAAACTCACAACCATTGTCAAAGTCTAGTTTCAGAGGATTCAATGTCTTCTTCTGGCTTCTGCAGGCTCCTGAATACCTGTGGTGCACACAAACTAACTAAACTAGCAGGCTAACAAATACACATACTCATATGCACAAAAATAATGAATTAAAAAGACTGTGTGAAGTTGGAAGAGGAATATGTTGGGTAAGGAGTTGGAAGAGGAGAGTGGATATGATCAACATACATTGTATACATGAATGAAATTCTCAAAAAAATAAGTAGAAACATACTTGAAAATAGCAAAAGGAAATACTGCAAAATTTTGAAATCATTGCTCTGAAGGATTACATATAATTTATGTTATTTTATGAAGTTAATAGAATTATATTAGACTCAGAATTATAGTGATTGTGGTCATGGCTAGTGCTATTAATTACGGGGTTAGGTCGTTGAGGAAAGTGAATTTGTCTTTTCCAAGGAATTATTTTACAAATTTGCAAAGATTTGTGGTTTATGCAACAAGAAGAAATCCCCAAGTACTGCAACCTTCCCTGGCTAGATGTGAGGAACAAGCCTGTGTATATTTGTCAAGTGTCCTTTACTAACTTATAAGATAGAACAATTATTTGGATAGGGTGCACCCAAAACAAACCAACACTCAAATCTCCAAAAGTGTAAAGGATATAAACACAGCGGAAGGCTGCAGGGTGAAGGTGATAGAAGTCTGCTTCCAGAGAGTTGGTTCCAGAGTACTGAGGGAATGAATGCACTATGGTAATAACATGTGTTGCGACATGTGTTGATAAATATTGGTTATTTGATTAGGAAGGAACAAATGAAACTAAGGGCTTTTTATTTTGTAACAGAAATGCATAAATCTGTTTTTATTCCTCAGTATGTCCATCTCTAGGAAAAGACATGAATTTCTGTTACTTCCCAGTTTGAATCCTTCAGAGGCCTCACCAGTGCTTATGAAACTCTAATGAATGTTCCCTTTGTGAGGCAAACGGGATGCCAGAACATTGAACAATGAATGTCTAGTATTTGATAGAACTTCAGTAATTTTCTAATCTAGCAGACCTCTAATTAGATGAATCTGGGCACAGCTTTGTAATAAGTAGGTATTTTTAACCTTTGGTGTATTCTATGATGGTACTTTGAGGACTTAGGGTAAGGAACAAGTTAGAAGACCAGAAAATTCAGATTTCGTACAAACAATTGTGCTCAGTTATTAGACCTTGATTCCATGATAATCTCCTGCTGTTCATGGGATTTTTGTAGTCTGTAGGACTACTAAGTCCACACTGATGGATCCATGTAGAGTATTACTGATTTCAGTAATGTAGAAATGGTACTTCAAGCTATATCTCAAGATTTTGTTTTTTTTTTTTTTTTTAAATTGAATTCCAGAAACAGTTTGTAAAGAGCATGAATATTTCAGGTTTTCTTTCTCAAACCTGAGTCATAGATGCTGCATTTCAAGCCAAGTTAAGGTTTGATTATTCTACACTTCATGGCTCTTTAAAATTCTAGTTGCTATAACAACTTTGATATTTCTTTATTATTTTTAGCACGTCAGTTGCCATAACAATAAGATATCTCAAAAAATAGCAAATTTTTTATAATGGAAAACTTCCTTTCAATTATAAATTAGGTAAAATTAATATTTCTTTCCTTTAATGTTAACTTGTTATTTAAAATGTGATATTCGCACATCTGTGTCCATACAGTTCTGTAGACTTTTTTTCTCCAAGAGATGTTATATGGTTACTCTTTCACACTATAATTGTACTGTATAAAATTTGAAGGAAAAATGACCATTTCATCTCCTTTATCTGAGCTAATATTAATTTTGTTAAGATTCATTTAAAATTGTACTAAATAATCTAATATCAGATTAACTATTCCATAAAATAAGGAAACCTCTAGATATGAGACTTATGAAAACTTGACCTTTTTGTCCTATGTCATTTGAGATGCAATTCCAATGTTTTAGTAATACTAAAAATTGTGGCATTTCACTTATCGAGAAATAACCAGCAGACTAGGACTCGCTGTGACACCAAGAGAGGAGTATTTTTAAGTAGTGTTTGAGAAAAAGTTGTCATAAGCTTTGTTTTCAGGTATTATACCTTTAGGAAACTGCAAATAGGAACTTAAAAGAGGAAGTAGAAGATATTGTTCTATGTTATGCATAGAAAGTCAAAATGATGGGATGTGTGTATTAATTTTAGTATCCAGTCACTTGTAAAATTAAACAGTTCTTTCTCTATATCCCCTATTGTCCCTGCTGTCTTTAACTCACATACCACGGTATGATTATGTCAGAAGACAGTGTTCTGATTGATGTTAATAGTGATGATTACACACTGTTAGGCAAATATTAAGTGAGCATTCAGTGTAGGCATGTGAAATCACAGATTCATTGTTATTTTGATTGTGATTTACACAAAGCTTAAGTGTTTTATGTCATTATTTTTGCCAGGTATACATATACACAATCCACACATTTTACAGACTGAATGTTGTTATCCTTACTAAATGTTCTTTTATTTATACAAATCTTGAATTTGTGTGACTGCCCATGAATATATACACTTGTATACACATGTCCATATGTGTGAGCATAAGCACACTATTGATCTAGCTGCCACTTTGTTGTAATTCAAAAAAATTCATCTTTTTTTATGTTTTAGAACTTTGTGTAAAGTGTGCTCTCTGAGGCATGATTTTCTTTCTTAGTGTTTAGGTTCATCTGTGGGGTTTTTTTTTTTTTTGGTTATTTTTATTTCTTTGTTACTCTAAGCAGCAGGCCACAATAAGTACATAATCAGAGTTTCTTCAAGTATATACCCGCTGATGATGTGTATGCTGGTTCTAGGTTGGACTATCTAGTTTTGTAGATGCTACCGGGAACATTTTTTGTGCAAGACTTGATATCTTATCATTACTTTGTGGGTGTATGTGCACAGTTTTTGGATTGAGAGGGTGGGCCATAGTGTAGATTTATTTAATACCATGAGGATCTTTAAAATGTTTGTCACAGTTTCTAAGTTTTGGCCATTTTATATTACCACCACCAGTCCGTAAAAAATTCAGTTGTTTTGCAATCTTATCAAAAGATTTTATTGCCAGTTTGATAATTTTAGCCACTGTAATAAGCACATTGGAAACTTATTATTGTTTGATTTTTGCCTTTAACTAATGATTTGAACTAAGTGCCTTTCACTCCCTATCCCTAAATATTGTATAGTCATGGTGCCATGTGGTGCTTTGAATCATGTATAACTATGTTGTAGTCTGATCAACCTCTGTGTGTGTGTGTGTGTGTGTGTGTGTGTGTAAAATAAGGAAAACTCTTAGATATGAGATTTCAGAGACCTTGGACTTTTTCTCCTTTGTTATTTGAAATGCACATCTAAAGTTTTAGTCATTCTAGAATGGAGACATTTGACTTACCCAGAAATAACCGGCAGTCTTTGAAAAGCTAGCCTTTCTTGGTGTTGCATACATTTGAAATGCTTTTTTTTCCTAATTCCAAAAATTAAGTAACAAAATACATTTCAGTAATTTGTGCTCACTTTGCTGGGCAACAATAGCACAAGAAAACTTAGTTCCTCTATGCAGTTATCACGTAGTACCCATTGACTAACACCTTCCCATCTCCCTGTAACTGTTGCCAGTCCCTGAGGACCACAGTTATACTCAATCTCAATTGCTATCAGTTTTTGATTATTTATATTTTTATTAACTTACAGTGTCAGCCTGTTTGTCTTTGTTAGGTGTATGTTGTACTTGTAATTCCTGTCATTCTTTTGGCTTGCTGATTTTGATAATGATGCCTTTTGATAAAAATTTGGGAGTATTATTTAATTAATATTTTCCATTATCATTTTTTAAAATTTTATTTTATTATATGTAAGTACACTGTAGCTGTCCTTAGACACTCCAGAAGAGGGAGTCAGATCTTGTTACGGATGGATGTGAGCCACCATGTGGATGCTGGGATTTGAACTTATCACCTTCAGAAGAGCAGTCGGGTGCTCTTACCCGCTGAGCCATCTCACCAGCCCCCCCATTATCATTTTTATTAACTTATAACCTTTGGTTCTGGGCCATGAATATATTATCCCTCTAGTGTGTTTCCTTTTGGAAGCTGTTTATATTTCATTCACATTTTTCTGTAGATATTTCATTCCTACAAATAAATTTTAGGCATCATATGAGGAGGTGACCTTAGTTCATATTTCCCAGTGGGTGTTGAGATTTTTCTAGTGCCCAGGCTTGTTTTAGAGCTCTTACTGAGATTCAGTTGATGGTAACTATGACCTTAGCTTTTGCATCATTTCCTGTCCCTCAGGTCTGTTGTCTGTGCTTTCTAGGCTGTCTCTAGTGGTCTTAAAGTGCATCTTGAGACTAGGTTGTGTCAGTCCTCTAAGTTTGTTTCTTATTTTCTTTTAGAAGATTGTTTTACTATAGTCGTCTCAAATTCTTTGTTTACATATAGGTTTTATAATCTGCACTTGATTGGATTTACAGAGAAACCTGCCTAGATTTTAATATGAGTATCCAATAGATAAACTGGTGAGAACCTGTTTTTTTTTTTATGATAGCATGTCTTCAAAAACATAATGATGGTATTTCCCTGCATTTCCTTAAACTTTTAATTTTGTTTTGGTGACACTCTGTAATTCTCATAGTAGAGATATTATTCTAATTTTATTAGCTGTATCCTTGTATTCTGCTGTATGAGCCTAATGTAAATGGCTTATTGTTTTATTATTTTAATTTCATGTTTATTACATGTATATAGTAGTGAAGTACCTCATATTTTTACAAAGCATTCTCATTTCCTCATGTCTTAATGGGTATAGAGTAGTTAATTTAATATTTCTCACATACACAGTTATTCCTTTTGTGAACTACTTTTCATTTCCTCATTTAGTATATTGACTGAGACTTGGAGTGCATGGTGCATGGAGATAATATGGATCCACAGGCTTGTTAGTCCCATTCTGAAGGAGGAATCAATTTTCACAATATTTCATTGTGAAATACTCTACAAGTATATATATATATATATATATATATATATATATATATATATATATATATATATATATATATATGTTTTTATCAGGTTGAGAAGACTCTATCGTGTCCATAAGTAAAATTTTGTTATTTCTACTTAAATATTTACTTTTTGATTCACAATAAAGCAGTGGTAAGAAAATAAACATTTGCTGTGCTGGTTAGAGCTCATTAATCAGTAGATTATTAAGTGTATCACTTTAGAGCATTGGCTTTCTAGCACTTAGCCTTAGTTGCCTCAGCATTATCCTGAATAGTACATTAGAAGGTAATTGAAACTGCATTTAGTAGCAGTTGGCGTTCTTAAAACAAGTAATCAACCATTATTGTTTGCTAAAACTCAAGTTTTTAACGCATTTTAACTATTGATATAGAATTGGATTTAGGGAAAGTTGTAATTACTACTATTTCTTTAATATTCAAATATATGAAGAGATCAACTTTTTTTTATTGTAATTTGGTCATATTTTCTGACTTCTTCCTGGATGTCTTTGTTATACAAGGGATTCTCAGTGGGTTTGTTTATTTTAACATTATAGAAACTGTATTTTTTTGTCCTCATAGATTGTACTAGTTGTTTCCATATATTATATAAAGATTATGATAAAACGTGTTTGTTAAACTCCTATTCTGTGCCTAGTAGTATTAAATCGGCACTTAGATATTATAGTGAACAGAGCAAGTATTGGTCCCCCATGAGGCTCCAACTTGCTCAAGAAGACAAGTGAATGAAATAAATAATTACAAACGATGCAAGTATAGGATCTGGCATGGTGCTCTGTGGGAACTCACAGCTTTCTCAGGAGAAAAAGTTATTGGAAAGATTGCCACTGAATTGAATGAGAGAAAGATGGTAGCTAGCACATTGAGCAGCTATTGTAAGTACTCTGAGGCAGCAGGGAGCGCAGTGAGCCTGGGCTTACCGTGGTGAGGTGTGGAGAGTTTGTCTGACCTAAATTACCTAGAAGGAAGATGAACCTGACAGCTAAATGGAGACAAGATTTTATCGGACCTTTTGTGAAATACCGAATAAAACAGTTTTACAATGTTAGTTACTGCTTATATGGTTCTTTTATGTCATCATCTGTTATTTATCCTATTTGATATTAAGAGCTAATGTCTTGCCCTTACTGTTACATTTCTCTTGCTGTGATAAGACACTGTGATCAAGGAAACTTTAAGGAGAAAGGGTTTTGGGAGGACTTTAGTTTCAGAGGTTACCATGGAGCATGGTAGCAGGTAGGCGGACATGGTAATGGATCACTAGCAGAGAGCTTACATCTTGATATACAAGTACAGGGCAAGAAGATTAAAATCATCTATAGTATTATAATTGAAAATATGTAAAACTAAAGCAACTTAGTGCTTGAGTTCCTCTACATGAGGTAGGTTTTTATATGTGTGCATTTCTTACAATCTCTTAATTTTAGGAATAATTAATAACTTTTAAAATATGTATGTTTTAAAATGATGTAATTTTGGTAGCTTGAGTAGCAATAGTGATTAATAGCACTTAATTTTTAAAAGCATTTAGATTCACGTATTTAATTGTATGGATGTTTATATGTTCTTTAAGTGTATGCAGTGAGTGCTGGGTGTGTGCAAGAGCCTGGGCAGGTCGAAAGAGGGTATCAGATCTCCCAGAACTGGAGTTTGACTTTATGGTGGTTGTGAAGTGCTATGTGGGTGCCAGGAGCAGAAGTTGGGTCCTCTGCATGAGCTGTAAGCTATTGAGGCATCTCTCCAGCCCCTAGCACTTGATTTCTAAAATTGTTTTCTAATAAAGCTTAACATTTGACTTTTCTTAGTATAGAATGGATGACATGTCTATGGTCACGAATATTTAGCAAATACAATTTTCTTTTGAAAATTTATTGTAATGTTTAAGAATATTCTTATCTTACTTGATTTAAATGATTTTATCTGTTTAAGTACAATGTTTCCCTGTAAAATAATAGTTTGTAACTTCTGCATTACACGTATTTATTTTCCAAAACTAAACATATTCATCTTAAGATTTACTATTCTAACTTGTCTCATAAATATTTCTGTTGAGATGTGTACTATCTTTCTGTATTTTATTCCACCCATGAAGATTTTAAAAATAACACAGTCTCCCAGAAAGACAATTTAATATGGGGGACAGAATAGGCTTTCTATGTTTTATAAAACCATTTTTTATAAAACCTGAAGAGATCTTTCTAACATATTTTCTGAATGGCAGCCATTAGTAGAAAGAAGAGGATGTGATTTAGTGATACAATGTTAGAAATGACAATTCTAACCATTTCTAGTATCAGTGTCTTAAGTGTCGTTGGAGTCAAGCCATGCTTCCTTCTCAAGTTCTCTCTTTGCCTATTTGTGGAACAGTCACCGTACTTGTTCCATAGAGATTCACTCTTTTACAATTTATTATATGTATTAACTTATTAAATGGGAGGAAGAGAGAGAGAAGAAGGAGAGGGGTAAGAAAAATGAGAAGGAAAGGAGGGAGGGAGGGAGAGAGAGGGAGGAAGGAAAGAAGGGAGAGGTGCCTTCTAGCTTCCATGGCATGCTTGTGCAAGGGTGCACATGTGGCTGCCAGTGGAAAACCTGTGCGAGTCTGTCTGTCCTTCCACAGTGTCATGGTGGGGTGTTACAGTGGTTTGTGACAAATGCCTTTTACCTGCTGAGCCATCTCAGGCTTGAGATTTAAGAATTCTATAAAAACAAAGTATAAAAGCCCATTGTAAATTTTTTGGCATATAGGACATGTTTTTAACAAGTATTGCCTTCCATTTGTATTTTTATTTTCCTGATTTGTTTTAATCCTATAACAATTGTAAAATTTGTTTAGTAGTTTTTTTTAATGTATTGAACTATGAGAAAGAGGATTAAAATGAATGTAGTATGTGAACCTAAATCAAAATGTTTTAATATACATGAAATACTTGAGCAAATATTCACTTTATTCTATTAACTTAAATATATGTAATTCAGGCACTGTGGGATGAATTTCTTTAGCTCTGACATGTTTAGTGTAGTAAGATACACATAGACTAAGTGTTTCTGCTTATTCTGATGCTCCCTGTCTTCTGTGATCATATTTGACCCAGGTATTTCTTCAGACAGGTTTCACTGTCATGGTCCAGTCCTGGTGTTCTGTTGTTCAGGTCCATGTGCTAAGCTCAGCACATTCGTGTGGGTGTGGCAGGTACTGAAGAGACGATTAGCTGAGTTTTAATTTCTAATAAAAATATGACTGTTCATTTTATAGTGAAAAAACAGTAGTTATATCATTTAGTTCATGGGAGACTTAAATGATTTTTAATAATTCATGTTTTTTGTACCAAAGAGTATTATATTACTGCTGACTTTTAGTGTCATAGTACCTTGTATTAGTTTCTCTACAAGGTTTAAAGGGATATGCCAGTTTTGTTTCCCTAGTACTATTCATAATAATTTCTGCAAATGCTTTAAGGGGAATGCCTCCACAAGTCCCTAAGTACCGTTTACATATTATGAGGATTGGTCAGTTTCATTGTCTTCTTTTGTCAATTTTGATTCGAGATCGCAGAGTAAGTCTATAAGCCTGCATGTGCCTGGCAACTGTTACCTAGTGACAGTTTCAGCTGCAGTAGCCATTGGCTGTGCTGTAGATTGGGGCAGGAGGACCGAGTCACCTTTCTGATGGTGAGTTCTTCTCCATCAGATCAGGAGGAGGAGGAGGAGGAGGAGGAGGAGGAGGAAGAGGAGGAGCAGCAGCAGCAGCAGCAGACAGTGGCTCAGGTGGAGGCAGCAAGACTGAGAAACTGTAAAGAATCTACCGGCAGCTTCCCGATAGCTGCATCACAGTAAATCTGACTTCTGAATCTAGCAACCCAGTCTCGCAGCTGATCAGAGTGAATGTACATGAGAAGCATCACCTCATTCCTATAAAGAGAACTATTTTCTAATAAGTGAAACTCAGCATGTCCAAGGAGGAATATCCCGTGGCTGACAGAAAAGGACTTGCCTGAATGATGTGTTGCTGCAGGAGACAATAACTTTGAGAAGAATGCTTTCTATTAAGCTGCTACATTGTTCCTGAAGGAAAGGTTTTCATTTCTAGTGCATGCTAGTTCTTCAAAAGCTGTGACAACAAAGAGTGACAAGAGACTCCCTGAATTGTTTATACTTGGGAAAAAGACTTTGGCAAATGTTAGCATGGTGCCAGAATGACCTTGGAAGCCTTTCGGATGGATTCTGCCCTGCCACTCTCGCAGTATGTCAAAGTCCAGGATTTAAATCCATCTTGATGTTTTGAGGTATTTTAAAACAAGACTATTTCCCAAACTACCTGATGGCCCTGCTTTAATTGTGCTTCTGCTTAAAATAGAATATAGAAATAGAAGATAAGATATTTTCTTAACATATGGCTGTTAATAACTGCATATATAATAAGCAAGGTAATTTTCCACTTTCAAATATTTAGTTGAAGTAATGATTGAATGTGTTAGTCATCTAATGGAAATAAGAAAGGTCTAACAAATTGGAATATGAAGCCTACTAGAAAGACTTGAGAAACAGATAACAGTAGCATCTCTAGTGAGATGTACTCAGTATACAGGGAGGTTTCCATTATGGTCTAAATTTCATCTATATGAGATTTGGGCATTTTTGCAAATGTGAGGAATTACTTCAAGCTATATACTTTACTATGCTTTTCTATAAGGAAATATCATATTAAAATAATTAAAGTTATTTTCAGTTATAGATGCTGAAGTTAATACCAAAGATTTTATTTTGAAATAGAAGAGATGTAAATTACAGTGCTGTTACAGCAACTGTGGTGGTATAGAGCTGTTTTCATATAAATATTTAAAGAATGAATACAGAATCAGGATTTCAGAAGTTTTCCCTATTTTTTAGTTTTAGGTGTTATCACACTATTTCATTGTCTAATATATTCCCCACTGAAAATTACCTTTTATTTTCATAAGCATTATGTAGAAATCTGGAGCCTGACTTTTACTGCCAGTGTATTTCATTGTGTCCACACAAATGAATCTTTTGGAATTAGACTTGACAGAATTGTTGTTCTTACCTTTTAAAAAATGTAAGAGAAATGGCTCCTAAAGTTTTCCCATCTGCATCAGATGTGAACCTCTGAGACCAAGGACACTCTGTCATATAAACTTTTTCTTGGCTTCCCATCTAAAACTAAGATCTTAATTATTTAAATTATAAAATATGAGTGGTTTTCATCACAGCTCATCACAGTAGAAGCAAGAGATCTTAGACAATTTAGGATTGTTTCTTTCATTTTTCATTCTAATTGATTTCTAAGAAACTTTCTCTTAAGAGAAACATTTCTTCCCCTGATTTTTTTTTTACAAATTTAAATTTTCATAGTACTAGCTAATAAATCTATTTTCTGTAGAAGTGCCTGTATCTGCAAAAGTTGCTTGCAAGCATGGGAGGGAGCTAACCAGAGACCTCTTTTCACCTTTCTAGCTCACTCTCCTCCCTTATCCCCCAAAGCTGAGATGTGTCACTGGTGAACTAAGGCTGATGAAGAGACCTGAGCACACTGTGGGATGCTCGGCTGTAATACAGGCACTGGCACTTTCTACTGAAGCAGGTTCTGAGACACTGATTTGCAGAGTTTAACAGATGCTGGCCTGGGCATCTGCTTGTTGGAGCCAAAGCTGCAAATTCCCTTAATTTCAAGCCATGAATGAATCCAGGTGGACTGAATGGAGGACCCTGAACATGAGCAGTAGCATTGTGAATGTGTCCGAGCACCACTCCTGCCCTCTTGGATTTGGTCACTACAGTGTGGAGGATGTCTGCATCTTTGAGACAGTTGTCATTGTCTTGCTGACATTTCTGATCATCTCTGGGAATTTAACAGTCATCTTTGTCTTTCACTGTGCTCCGCTGTTACACCATTATACTACCAGCTACTTTATACAGACCATGGCATACGCTGACCTCCTCGTTGGAGTTACCTGCTTGGTTCCTACTCTGTCCCTTCTTCATTACTCTACAGGTGTCCATGAGTCATTGACTTGCCAGGTGTTTGGCTATATTATTTCAGTTCTAAAAAGCGTGTCTATGGCATGTCTTGCTTGCATCAGTGTGGATCGATATCTTGCAATAACCAAGCCTCTATCCTACAATCAACTGGTCACTCCTTGTCGCCTGAGAATTTGCATTATTATAATTTGGATTTACTCCTGCCTAATTTTCTTGCCTTCCTTTTTTGGCTGGGGCAAACCTGGTTACCATGGTGACATTTTTGAATGGTGTGCCACATCTTGGCTTACCAGTGCCTATTTTACTTGCTTTATTGTTTGTTTACTTTATGCTCCTGCTGCCTTGGTTGTCTGCTTCACTTATTTTCACATTTTCAAAATTTGCCGGCAGCACACCAAAGAGATAAATGACCGGAGGGCCCGATTCCCTAGCCACGAGGTAGAGGCCTCTAGGGAAGCAGGACACAGCCCTGACCGTCGCTACGCCATGGTTTTATTTAGGATAACTAGCGTATTTTACATGCTGTGGCTTCCGTATATTATTTACTTTCTTCTAGAAAGTTCTCGTGTCTTGGACAATCCCACACTGTCCTTCTTAACCACCTGGCTTGCGATAAGCAATAGTTTTTGTAACTGTGTAATATACAGCCTCTCCAACAGTGTTTTCCGCCTTGGCCTCCGAAGGCTTTCTGAAACAATGTGCACATCTTGTATGTGTGTGAAGGATCAGGAAGCACGAGATCCCAAACCTAGGAGACGGGCAAATTCTTGCTCCATTTGAAGAGAAATATATAGTAAATCAAATGTAATGTGACAGTGGTTTTGGATTGTATTCTTGATTCATTTGGAAATTTGCCCTAAAGAAATATTTATGTGAATAGTTGACCATGAAGTGAAGAATGAGATTAAAGATCTTTTTTATTTCCTTTTGTGCAAGTCAAAAAGAATGGGAAAGGATGTTTGAAGAATAATTTTATAAGAGAATTACAGCTTGTGAATGTATGTTCAGTGTTTGATCCTCATCACTGATGATAGAAGAGGAACTTCAAGTCTACACAATAGGAGCAGACCCCTTGGTATCTCTCTCTCTCTGGGTCCTCTGCCTGTGTGTCTGTCTTCTATTTAGTCTTATTCTGTGTTCTTACTCCTTAGACTTGTGCTAGTTACTGTTTGTTAACTTCCCTTTATGAGAAGTGCTAGTATCTGTGGCCAAGTGTGGCCTTGCCATCAGTGTTGAGACATGTCAGTCTACATGAGTTGTGTTGCCTTTGGAGAGGATGCACAGTGTTACGTTTTGTCATCTGTCATACAACCCCTGTGCCTGTTTTTGTCATCATCCCCAGAGAACAGATTTCTACTACAAACAGAACGGAGCAGTATCTTTTCTTCTGTGTAGAAGGCCATTTAGTTTTCTCTCCCTTTTCTCAGCCCTGCTATTGCTCTTTGAGTTTGTCTCCAATCCTGTGGGACACATTCTAGAAGTGTCTTAGCTGATGAAAGAATCCTCTGAATGAGGCAGTCAAGAGGGCAAACAAGTTATTTTCAAACAAAGCAATCTAGCAGCTGGGAGGTTGTATTTAATACTTCAGTGGATTTTTAAAACATTTTTACCAGCTTTCCTTTGAAGTTAGTTCAGGTGCCTAAAGTAAAGTCCTCTTGGCCATAGTGAAGATTTTTTTTTTTTAATTTTTCTCTATAAAGCCCACAATAATAATAACTAATGCAGATGCAGATTACGCAGCAGTAATGACATGTCACTCTCTGTGTTATCCAGGGTGCCCTTTAGAGAAAGCCTGACACTGCAGTGATACCCTAGGTCTGCAGCAGTCACTGTCACGTCCATTATTCATCTGTGTTGTATGTATTTGCATAGTCTATATTTTTTACAAAACATATAAGTTATATTACATGATCTGTGCCTAATGTTTTCTTAGCACAATTCAGATATTAATGTTGTTTAAGGTGTCAACATTGGAAAACATATATATGGACTACCTTTAAAGTGAAAATACTTTTGTGTCATTGTTATTCAGATATTTATATTAGATGAAGCTGCATTCTTACAGTTGCTAGGAATGTAGTATACTTATAAAAAGCAGTTAGATATGGAAGTATCTTGTTTTCTAATGGTCTGTTTTCAAATGCAGAGATGAAGTTATTTTTTAGTGTGCTACCTGAGTGTAATAATAAGTTGGGGGTTGAGGTTCAGCCATAGTAAAGTGGGTGTGAGCAGAGCAGCTTATGTTCTTACCCTAAACTCTTGTCTGGAAGAGGTTTGATACTTTCTACCACAGTGCTGAGGAGTTTTCTTCAGACTTTAGTGTTTTATGAAAAGTATTTAATGAAGCGTGCCTATGACCGTGACACAGAAGCCCACCATGTCTGCACCTGGTGCTTTGACTTCAGCAGTCTGTTAAAGCAATGTTGTCACTTTATAAGGCTGTTCTGAACCCCTGTATATTTTTTAAATATGTAAGAAAGGTTTAAAGTAAATAATAAAATAGTATTCTATATATCAAAACCAGATTTCGTATCAGTTTACTGAAAATTCAGGAATAAGAGTTCCTTGGGAAATCAGAATCAAATTGTTGTACTTCATAGATGAGGGTTGTGTGGGGTCTTGTTTCCTGTTTGCTAGTGATATCATAGATGAATTGAGGTGTACCATTTTAAACAGTATTTCTATTTCTTTAAACATGATAAATAAATTCTTCAATATTATTCATATTATTCAGGAATCCGTTTTTGTTTTGTTTAATTTAACCTAATTTAGAGGGGCTGGAAAGGTGTCTCAGGGATTGAGAGCACTTAGCACTCTTATAGAGACTTGAGCTCCATTCTTATCCCCCCTGGGGCAGTTACATCTGTCACTGCATCTCTGGAATTGCTGCTATTCTCTTCAGGCCCCTGCAGGCACCACACTCATCTGCACACACCTCCACACAGATATACACATACATACATACATACATACATACATACATACATACATACATACATAATAAAAATAAATGTTCCAGGGAGTTTAAAGTCTGGACAGGGATTCTGAAGTTATTCCCTCTCCTGAATTTTCCTCATAATGTAAAATGGGTTTCTGCCAGGTTTAACAGTGAGTTTTATGTGTATTCTAACATTTAGTCCTCTCTATAGCCGTTGCTCACATTACAGTTATTAATTCCAGTCTAGAACTGAGGAAAAATGATTCACTCGGGATCACTCAATCAATTACAGAGCCTTGTGCACACTTCTCTGGTGGCTTTGCCTGTGTCTGATGCCCGTGTATCCCACAGCTGTCTATACCTGCCTTAGCTGAGGAATGGTCTGCAGTGCAGCTCAGACAAGCCTCCAGGCCTGTGCATCTCTCACTGTGCTTTTTCTTCAAAAGTTTTCTGGGCATCATTTATGTTTTCGGTGCTGTCTTTGCCTCAGTTTTTTTCTCCATGGAGTATCATTTTCTTTGATCTTGTACACTTCTTTTATTAAAACCTCAGCCTGTTAAGCCCAGCCTTACCAGCATACTTTGTAATCAAATTGAACCTCTGCTATTTCCTCGATTTTTTGATCATTTATGGTAGATTTTCCTTGAATAGCTTTTCAAAACTCTTTGAACTTTTCTTTCTTTCTTTCTTTCTTTCTTTCTTTCTTTCTTTCTTTCTTTCTTTCTTCTTTTTTTTTAAAGAGAAAAACCTTTGAAGTGGAAGAGTGAAAAACAGACCTTTTAACCTTTAATAAAGAAGATACAATCTTGTAGTAGACATCCATGTCTACTGGCTCCTACAATTTTTTTGCTTCCCCCCACCCCCGAGTCTCCCTTGTATGGATTGTGCTGTAAATGGATCAGTGGGAAGCACCCATAGGCAATTGTTCTCTGTGCTTTGACTAGTTGTGGTTTTCTATAATGTCCATTTTCAGCAAAAAGAAACTTTCTAATGAGGAGTGAGAGCTACATTTATATATGGATATAAGGGTTGGGAGAGCTTGGGGTGGAATGGGAGTAGGAATATGATTAAAATATGTTGTTGGAAATTCTCAAAGAGTTACAAAAAATTAAATACACACACACACACACACACACACACACACACACACACAACTTTATCATAGTGTGAAAGAAACCGAGTGAAGAACATTCTGGACTCTGGGCAATTTACTTCCTTTTCGTATATTTTAATACATAATAAGATGGTAATTGGAGACTGTTCTTGAACGTTTTAAGAATGGGTAGCACATGTTTCCTATCATGGTATTGTATTTTGTAGTACTTTACTGGTTTGGTTGTTAGTGAGAGTCAGAAATCATGCTCTATTCTATTATCCATGGATCCTTGGTTCTATAGCTATAAAGTAATGAAGGGCTTCAGACCCCACTAAAGTATCCCCATTAATGTATGCAGCCCTATGGTCTTGGATAGATATACTGAATGTGTCAAGACCTCAGTTTTCTCACTGACAAAATCCGATACCAGTTCATTCAGTTACAAAATGTGAGGTCTATAGACTGTTCTCAGCATGGCTTCTTCATATAGAGTATTCAGAATGTTTAATGTGTTGTTTGACTAACCTTTCTGCTACCGTAGTTATTAACACAAGACTCTAAAAAAATTCTAGCTGAAAGAGAATCCATTCAGAATGAGGCTTTTCTCAGATAGCATCTTTTCCTGCTCACAGGTGTTTCCAACCTAGAGTTTTGGATTGGATTTTGATGTATTTAATTACATAAATATCCACAATATCTGAAGATGTAGTTCCCAGGAACAGTTATTTGTGATTAAAGATATCCCACAAGCTGTTGTTAAGACATTCACATATGAGTCAGAGATTGCCTTATTTCCGTGTATTAAATAATGTTTAAAAGATTCTTTTTCATCAAGGTTACAATAGTAAGTAGGGATTGCTTATTTTTCTTTGCGATATGAATTCTGTCATTTATTAAAGTGGAGTTTGAACTATTCTGTCACATATATTTTTCAATTATTAGTAAGCTGATTTAGTCTTCAGATACCATAAGTTGTATGTTTTAAAATAAATGAGGTTGTTAGCTTAAAGGATTTTTCTCAGATCCTCCCCATTCTCTAATCATTAGGTCTGAGAAAGATGGACCTATGTATGAAGGAGATAAAAAGAACAAGCTGTGGGAAATCTGACAATGTGACAGTATCACCTACATTCAAGTAACACTGGGTCTGGGCACAGTGCTTACACTGCTGGACCAGGGCTGCACAGCTCAGTGTATTTTCCTGTGAGTGCCTTTCTTCTCTGGTTAAAGCTGTTTCAGAGCTAGAGATGTAGTTCAATTGGTAGAATGCTTGCCTAGCATGCACAGAGCCCTGAATTCAAATTCATCCAGAGCGGGAGTATAAATACTTATAAACTTTAGTTCCAGGAGATCCACTGTCGTTTTCTGAACTTCATGTGCATTTCATGCATGTAATACACTGAAATACATGCTTACAGAACAGCCATACACATGAAATTAAAAAAATTTCAAAAACAGTGACTTTATTTTATGATTAAGATACCATAAGTTACTGTAATGTAGTTACTGAGGAAAACAAAATAATTGTAATGGAAAATAGATTCCTTTTCAATATTTTCCAAAATGAATATTTTATCCAGTGCTAATTTTGCCTCATAATTTTAAATATTAACAACCTTATTTTAAATAGTAGAAATGATTATAAATATTAAGGTGTTAGGGTGTCTTGTTCTTTGCTAGTCTCCTGTTGTTTCTTTTGTACAATAAGGAATTACTTTATGACCAAAGAAAGAAAATTTATGTTTCACTAAGAACACTAAATATTAAAAAAATATATTTTGAGAGGCCAGCCCCATGGCTCAGTAGGTAAATGTGTTGCCACAAATTCTAATGACCTGAGTTGCATTCCTTGGACCAACATAGTGAGAGGAAAGAATGGCCTCTTAATTGCTTCTCTCTGAACACACATATGCACACATGCATGAACACATGAATGCACACACTTGTAGTTACAATTGTTTTGTTATTTTGAAACAGTTTTTGTTAATCTTACAAGTAATTAATAATATCTTAATATCTATCTATGAAATACTTTTTATATAACTTAAAGATTTCTGAAATATTTCTAGTAGCTCCCTCCCTCCCTCCCTCCCTCCTTCCCTTTCTTTCCTTCTTTCCTTCTTCCTTTCTTTCTTAGAAAACTTGCAATATTAGATGTTTTTGCTGTATTTTTGCTTCAACATAAGCAGTTTGGTGTTATCACTAAATCTAAAATAATATCAGTTTCTTGGTTTTTAGTGAACTGTTCAATACACCTTTTTGCATTTTTCATATCTTTAACAACAAACACAATTCTGCACTAGGGAAAGAGTAACTCTTGGCTTCATTAACTGTGCTTGCTAGATAATGGAATTCCACTTTTGGTTCCCATTTCAAAAAACCATGTTCATATTTTAATAACAATGAATTTTATATCTTAGTCCTATCAGTCAAGGTAAAGAAAGTCATTATAGAAAAGTTACTCACATGTTAGCCCAGACTGATCTGAAACTCACTATGTGGACTCATGGTGACCCTGCGTCTATGCATTTTGAGTATGTGGAATCATAGACATAAACCACCATTGCTGTGTTTTAGGAGTTATAGAAATAAGTATACACTAAGGAGTTTGTTATTCTGAGAAACCTCTTTCATTTTTCTGAATCATAGAATGTATTTTAATAAAGTATCCATGCTCCCAAAAATAAGACATACATATAAGCATTATTTGTTATGAGCTTTATTGAATAGAGAAAGCAATATTGGTCAGATAAATAGTTGTAGTGTTTCAATTATCTCATAGGGAAATAGATTTTAAAGGATGTGTTGATGAACTGATGGATGGGAGGAGTAAGCTACCTCTAAATGCCAGGTCTCCATACATTCAAGGCAAACACAGCTGAGACAGGGCACTGATGAGTATAGTATGCTGACTGTCGCATGCCTTGCTGGCAGGCTGGGCTTCATCACCCTGCAATCGCCAGTTCCTTTTGAGCCTCTACTTCATTGTTAAGTAAGGGAAATGAAAATACTTCTTACAAAGCTGATGAATTGAAATTTCTAGGCTTAATGGGGAAGCTACACCCATAAAAGTTCAACAGGATGGTCATGTAAACAAGACCAATATACTGACAGCACTAGCATACTAACATGAATTTGGGGAAATTCCCGAGGCACCTGGATAAAAGCCTATAGATTGCTCTTTTCTGATTCCAGGAGTTTACGCCTAGGCTCAATGTAAATGAAACATGGTGCGTTTCTATTTTCCACCTTCATATGGTTTATTTGCACAGAAAATAAAATAGAAAATGGAACGGTATTAAGTATCAAAGTTACTTGCAGTTCTAAAATGTATGACTTAATAGAATTTATAATTCTTTTTTTTCTTTCTATTTTCTTCTCTCATACAATACATCTGGAAGGCAGCCTCTTACTTCATTCCTTTCAACTGCCCCCCCATCTCCCCCCCCCCACACCTATTCTCTCTTCCAAAAGCACTGCTCCTCCATTTTCCTTTAGGAAAGGGCAGGCCTCCCAGTGATATCAATAGAACATGGTAAAACAAGCTGCAATAAAACTAGGGACAAACCCTCATATCAGAGCTGGATGAGGCAACCCAGGAAGAGGTAAGGGGTCCCATGATCAGGCAAAAGAGTCAAATATGGCCCTACCACCACTGTTAAGAGTCCCATAAAACCTCAAGCTAAACAACCACAGCATGTATGCAGAGGACCTAGGACCTAGCCCAGATCCAGTCTCTGTGATTGCTGCTTAGTCTCTGCTTAGTTGATTTTGTGAGCCATGTTCTCCTGGTATCCCCAGCTCTCGGGCTCCTACAATCCTTGCTTCCCCTCTTCTCAAGGTTCCCCAAGCTCTGCCCATGCTTGGCTCTGGGTTTCTGCATTTGCTCCCATCAGCTGCCTGAGAAGCTTCTCTGATGACAAATGGGCTGGTACCTATCTCTGAGCAGAACAGATTATCATTAGGAATTATTTCATTGAGTGTGTCTGTGTGTGTGTGTGTGTGTGTGTGTGTGTGTGTGTGTGTCTGTGTGTGTGTGTGAATCAGTTTGTTTTAGTTCTTCTCTAGATCTCTGAGCCAGAGGCTGGATGGCTTAGGACTTAAAATTATGCACAGATGCATAACATTAGAAGGTTCTTGGTGGGTTGTAAATTGGAAAATAAATACACCCTATTGGTGAACAAGATGTCTGTAGAACCATCAATTAGATGAATTCTGATGTTATTGATTAATAAGGGGGAATATGAAGCAATTTCAAATGAGCAATAATTAATTTTTACTCCAAATTATGCAGTTTAAAAATCTTGGTAACACTGCTAATTGACACATATTCATATTCATTTTCTCTCTCTCCCTCTCTTCCTCTCTCTCTTTGGTTACTAATATAGTTCTAAGCTAACCCATCGAATATTTTTTATTTTCTTTGTTTAGTAAATGCATGACAAAATGAATAAATGATGTGGATAATTATTTCGAGAGTACGTTAAACTTGGAAAATTAAAAACCAAGCAAACATCTTTGTATTTTTATACACTATGTTTTTTTCAAGTCACTCAGGTAGTAGATTCATTATTTGAACCATGTTAATCTCCGATAATATGTTAATGCCTTGTTGCCTTTTTTTTTTTTATTAGATATTTTCTTTATTTACATTTCAAATGCTATCCCGAAAGTACCCTATACCCTACCCCTGCCCTACTCCTCTACCCACCCACTCCCACTTCTTGGCCCTGACGTTCCCCTGTACTGGAGCATATAAAGTTTGTAAGACCAAGGGTCCTCTCTTCCCAATGATGGCTGACTAGGCCACCTTCTGCTACATATGCAGCTAGAGCCATGAGCTCTGGGGGTACTAGTTAGTTCATATTGCTGTTGCAGACCCCTTCAGCTCCTTGGGTGCTTTCTCTAGCTTCTCTACTGGGGGCCCTGTGTTTCATCCTATAGATGACTGTGAGCATCTACTTCTGTATTTGCCAGGCACTAAAATTGCCTCACTCAAGATAGCTATATCAGGGTCCTTTCAGCAAAATCTTGCTGGCATATGCAATAGTGTCTGGGTTTGGTGGCTGATTATGGGATGGATCCCCAGGTGGGGTAGTCTTTGGATGGTCCATCCTTTCCTCTTAGCTCCAAACTTTGTCTCTGTAACTCCTTCCATGGGTGTTTTATTCCCTATTCTAAGGAGGAATGAAGTATCCACACTTTGGTCTTTTTTGTTCTTGTTTTTCTTGTGTTTTGCAAATTGTATCTTTGGTATTCTAAGTTTCTGGGCTAATATCCACTTATCAGTGAGTACATATCAAGTGACTTCTTCTGTGATTGGGTTACCTCACTAAGGATGTTATCCTCCAGATACATCCATTTGCCCAAGAATTTCATCAATTCATTGTTTTTAATAGCTGAGTAGTATTCCATGGTGTAAATGTAACACATTTTCTGTATCCAATCCTCTGTTGAAGGATATCTGGGTTCTTTCCAGCTTCTGGCTATTATAAATAAGGCTGCTATGAACATAGTGGAGCAAGTGTTCTCATTACCAGTTGGAACATCTTCTGGGTATGTGCTCAGGAGAGGCATTGCTGGATCAATTGGTAGTATTATGTCTAATTTTCTGAGGAACCGCCAGTCTGATTTCCAGGAGTGTTCCTCTTTCTCCACATCCTTGCCAGCATCTGCTGTCACCTAAATTTTTTATCTTAGCTATTCTGACTGGAGTGAGGTGGAATCTCAGGGTTTTGATTTGCATTTCCCTGATGATTAAGGATGTTGAACATTTTTTCAGGTGCTTCTCAGCCCTTCCATATTCCTCACTTGAGAATTCTTTGTTTAGCTCTATACCTCATTTTTTAATGGCGTTATTTGAATTTCTGGAATCCAGCTTCTTGAGCTCTTTGTATATATTGGATATTAGTCCCCTATCAGATTTAGGATTGGTAAAGATCCTTTCCCAATATGTTGGTAGCCTTTTTGTCTTATTGACAGTGTCTTCTGCCTTACAGAAGCTTTGCAATTTCATGTGGTCCCATTTGTCAATTCTTGATCCTTACAGCACAAGCCATTGCTGTTCTGTTTAGGAATTTTTCCCCAGTGCCATATCTTCGAGGCTTTTCCTCACTTTCTCTTCTATAAATTTCAGTGTCTCTGGTTTTATGTGGAGTTTTTTGATCCACTTAGATTTGAGCTTTGTACAAGGAGATAAGAATGGATCAATTCGCGTTCTTCTACATGATAATCGCCAGTTGTGCCAGCACCATTAGTTGAAAATGCTGTCTTTATTCCACTTTTAGCTACCTTGTCAAAAATCAAATGACCATAGGTATGTGGATTCATTTCTGGGTCTTCAATTCTATTCCATTGATCTACCTGTCTGTCGCTGTACCAGTACTGTGCAGTTTTTATCATAGTTGTTCTGCAGTACAACCTGAGGTCAGGCATGGTGATTCCACCAGAGGTTCTTTTATTGTTGAAAATAGTTTTTGCTATGCTAGGTTTTTTATTATTCCAGATGAATTTTCAAATTGCCCTTTCAAACTCAGAGAAGAATTGAGTTGGAATTTTGATGGGGATTGCATTGAATCTGTAGATTGCTTTCGGCAAGATAGCCATTTTGACTATATTAATCCTGCTTATCAATGAGCATGGGAGGTCTTTCCATCTTCTGAGACCTTCCTCAATTTCTTTCTTCAGAGACTTGCAGTTCTTATCATACAGATCTTTAACTTCTTTAGAGTCACACCAAGGTATTTAATATTATTTGTGACTATTGTGAAGGGTGTTGTTTCCCTAATTTCTTTCTCAAACCATTTATCCTTTGTGTAGAGAAAGGCCATTGATTTGAGTTAATTTTATATCCAGCTACTACACTGAAGCTGTTTATCAGGTTTAAGAGTTCTCTGGTGGAATTTTTAGGGTCACTTATGTATACTATCATATCATCTGCAAATAGTGATATTTTGACTTCTTCCTTTCCAATTTGTAGCCCTTTGATCTCCTTTTGTTGTCGAATTGCTCTGGCTAAGACTTCAAGTACTATATTGAATAGGTAGGGAGAAAGTGGGCAGCCTTGTCTAGTCCCTGATTTTGGTGGATTGCTTTGGGTTTCTCTCCATTTAGTTTGATGTTGGCTACTGGTTTGCTGTAGATTGCTTTCATTATGTTTAGGTAAGGGCCTTGAATTTCTGATCTTTTCATGACTTTTATCTTGAAGGGGTGTTGGATTTTGTCAAATGCTTTCTCAGCATCTAATGGGATAATCATGTGGTTTTTGTCTTTGAGTTTATTTATACAGTGGATTAAGTTGATGGATTTCTGTATATTAAACCATCCCTGCATTCCTACGATGAAGCCTACTGGATCATGATGGATGATCGTTTTGATGTGTTCTTGGATTCAGTTAGCGAGAATTTTATTGAGTATTTTTGCATCGATATTCATGAGGGAAATTGGTCTGAAGTTCTCTATCTTTGTTGTGTCTTTATGTGGTTTAGGTATCAGAGTAATTGTGGCTTCATAGAATTAATTGGGAAGAGTACCTTATGTTTCTATTTTGTGGAATAGTTGGACGAGAGTTGGAATTTGAAGATCTGATAGAACTCTGCACTAAACCCATCTGGTCCTGGGCTTTTTTTGGTTGGGAGACTATTGATGACTGCTTCTATTTATTTAGGGGAAATGGGACTGTTTAGATCGTTAATCTGATTCTGATTTAACTTTGGTACCTGGTATCTGTCTAGGAAGTTGTCCATTTCATCCAGGGTTTCTAGTTTTGTTGAGTATAGCCTTTTGTAGTAGGATCTGATGTTGTTTTGGATTTCCTTTGCTTCTGTTGTTATGCCTCCTTTTTCATTTCTGATTTTGTTAATTAGAATACTGTCCCTGTGCCCTCTAATTAGTCTGGCTAAGGGTTTTTCTATCTTGTTGATTTTCTCAAAGAACCAGCTCATGGTTTGGTTGATTCTTTGAATAGTTATTTTTGTTTCCACTTGGTTGATTTCAGCCCTAAGTTTGATTATTTCCTGCCATCTACTCCTCTTGGGTGAATTTGCTTCCTTTAGTTCTAGAACTTCTAGGTGTGCTGTCAGTGTATACTCTCTCTAGTTTCTTTTTGGAGGCACTCAGGGGTATAAGTTTTCCTCTTAGGACTGCCTTCATTGTGGCCCATCATTTTGGGTACATTGTGGCTTCATTTTTATTAAACTCTAAAACATCTTTTAATTTCTTTCTTCATTTCTTCCTTGACCAAGGTATCATTGAGTAGAGTGTTGTTCAGTTTCCAGGTGAATGCTGGCTTTCCATTATTAATGCTTTTATTGAAGATCAGCCTTAGTTTGTGGTGATCTTATAGGATTCATGGGATAATTTCAATATGTTTTATCTATTGAGGCCTATTTTGTGACCAATTATATGGTCAATTTTGGAGGAGGTACCATGTGATGCTGAGAAGAAGGTATTTGCTTTTGTTTTAGGATAAAATGTTCTAAAGATATCTATTAAATCCATTTGTTTCATAACTTCTGTTAGTGTCCATATGTCTCTGTTTAGTTTCTGTTTCCAGGATCTGTCCTATGGTGAGAGTGAGGTGTTGAAGTTTTTCACTATTATTGTGTGAGGTGCAATGTGTGCTTTGAGTTTTACTACAGTTTCTTTAATGAATGTGGCTGCTCTTGCATTTCGAGCATAGATATTCAGAATTGAGAGTTCATCTTGTAAGATTTTACCTTTGCTGAGTATGAAGTCCCCCTCCTTGTCTTTTTTGATAACTTTGGGTTGAAAGTCAATTTTATTTGATATTAGAATGGCTACTCCAGCTTCTTTCTTCAGACCATTTCCTTGGAAAATTGTTTTCCAGCCTTTTATTCTGAGGTAGTTTCTCTCTTTTTCCCTGAGGTGGGTTTCCTTTAAGCAGCAAAATGTTGGGTCCTGTTTGTGTAGGCAGTCTATTATTAATCTATATCTTTTTATTGTGGAATTAAGTCCATCTATGTTAAAAGAAATTAAAGAAAAGTAATTGTTGCTTCCTGTTATTTTTGTTGTTAAAATTGGGATTCTGTTCTTGCGGCTGTCTCTTTTTAGGTTTGTTGAAGGATTGCTTTCTTGCTTTTTGTAGGGTGTAGTTTCCATCCTTGTGTTGGTGTTTTCCAGTTATTATCCTTTGAAGGGCTGGATTCGTGGAAAGATATTGTGTGAATTTGGTTTTATCATGGAATACTTTGGTTTCTCCAACTATGGTAATTGAGAGTTTTGCTGGGTATAGTAGCCTGGGCGGGCATTTGTGTTCTCTTTGTGTCTGTATTATATCTGTCCAGGATCTTCTGGCTTTCATAGTCTCTGGTGAGAAGTCTGGTGTAATTCTAATAGGCCTGCCTTTATATGTTACTTGACCTTTTTCCCTTACTGCTTTTAATATTCTATCTTTATTTAGTACATTTGTTGTTTTGATAATTATGTGTTGGGAGGAATTTCTTTTCTGGTCCAGTGTATTTGGAGTTCTGTAGGCTTCTTCTATGTTCATGGGCATCTCTTTCTTTAGGTTTGGGAAGTTTTCTTCTTTAATTTTGTTGAAGATATTTGCTGGCCCTTTAAGTTGACAATCTTCGTTCTCATCTACCCCTATTATCTGTAGGTTTGGTCTTCTCATTGTGTCCTGGATTTCCTGGATGTTTTGAGTTAGGATCTTTTTGCATTTTGCATTTTCTTTGATTCTTGTTCCCATGTTCTCTATGGAATCTTCTGCACCTGAGATTCTCTCTTTCATCTCTTTTATTCTGTTGCTGATGCTCACATCTATGGTTCCTGATTTCTTTCCTAGGGTTTCTGTCTCCAGAGTTGTCTCACTTTGGTTTTTCTTTATTGTTTCTATTTCCCTTTTTAGGTATTGGATGGTTTTGTTCAATTCCAGCACCTGTTTGGTTGTGTTTTCCTGTAATTCTTCAAGAGGTTTTTTGTGTTTCCTCTTTAAGGACTTCTACCTGTTTAGCAGTGTTTTCCTGTGATTCTTTAAGGGCTTCTACCTTTTTAGCAGTGTTCTCCTGTATTTCCTTAAGTGAGTTATTAATTACCTCCTTAAGGTCCTCTTCTAGCATCATGAGATATGATTTTGAATCTGAATCTTGCTTTTTGGGTGTGTTGGGGTAATCAGGACTAGCTGAGGTGGGAGTGGTAGGTTCTGATGATGGTGAGTGGTCTTGGTTTCTGTTAGTAAGATTCTTTCGTTTTGCATTTCGCCATTTGGTAACCTCTGGTGTTAGTTATTATAGTTGTCTCTGGCTGGAGCCTGTTCCTCCTGTGATTCTGTTAGCCTCTTCAGGTGTCCTGGGAGTCCAGCTGTCTTGAGTCTCAGTGGTCAGAGTTTTCTCTTCAGGCAAGCTCATGAAGGCCAGAAACAGGGCCTGTCTAAGAAGATTGGTTGCCTCTGCAGTCTGTGGGCTCACCTGCACAGACTGGTCTCCAAGGGACCCAAGACACAAGATGGTTTCCTCACCTGCTCTGGAGGTCACAGCCCTCCCAGGTGGTTACCCCTCCTCTGGTGGGGAAGGTACCCAGATGTCTGCAGCCCAAAACAGGGCCTGTCCCAGAAGCTGTGTAGCTTCTGCCTGTCCCAGAAGCTGTGTCACTTCTCTCTCTTTTTTTTTAATATCAACTTGACACACCTCTTAGATCCTCAATTGAGAAAATGTTCCCTGCACACTGTGCTCTGAGGAAGCCCTATGCATGTTTTATGGATTAATATTTGATGGAGAACCCAGTTCATTGTGGGTGGTGCCACCCCTGTGCTGGTGGTCCTGGCACCCTCATAAAGCAGGCTGAGCAAGTCATGTAAGCAATAAGCAGCACTCGTCTTTGGCCTCTGTATCCATTTCTTCCCTGACTTCTCTAGGTGATGGACTACAAGCTGTAAATTGAAATAAACCCTTCCCAAGTTGCTTTTGGTCATTTGTTTTATTATACCAATACACAAATATCTAAGACAATGCATTTGTCATGTGTTTTCTTTTTATTTGTTTTATTGTTTTACCTATTTACATCCTCAATGTTGCCCCCTTCAACACCCCCCCCCCCGCAAGAGCCATTTCCCTGTCTCTTTCTCCTTCTTCTCTGAGAGGGCTCCCCTCACTGCCCACTTCCCTGGGACATCAAGTCTACAGGATTAGGCACTTCCCCTCCCATTGAGGCCAGACAAGGCAGATGCATTTTCTTAAAAAGAGAAAAGATTAGAAAGCTGGACATGGTGATGCATGCCTGTAGTCCTAACCACTCAGGTAGACTGGTGGGAGGAACAGAAAGAAAAGAGCCTCCTTACAGTCCATGATTTGGAAGTTTTGTCTATAACAGTATTAAAATATAAGTAAAAGATCGAATATGGTCATTACTGATTTTAAAAAAGATTTATTCTTTTATTTTATGTGCATCAGTATTTGCCTGCCTGTATGTATGTGCACAACTCAGAAGAGGTTGTCTTAATATCCTGAAACTGGGTCTGATGCCACCATGTGGGTTCCAGGAACACACTCTTGGTCTTCTGCATGAGCCACAAGTGTCCTTACCCCAAGCTGTTCCTCAGCCACCCCTTGTTGGTTTGTGTTTAAACAAATGAAGTCAGAGAATTCTCCAGTTCTCCTACCTTTCTATAGCAAGCAAAGTGTAGTGTTTTAAAATTAGAGATTGCTTGTAGAGATGAATTGAGTAAAATTATATTTTCTGTTTTTCCCTGTATATACCCACTAGGTTGCTTGCTAATAAGGATCCCAGTCTAGTTTGTGACAGTCTGCTCTGTTGTTATCACTGGGAATTGATCTTTAAATTCAAATTCCCATTCCTTCCATCCCTTCCTATCTTACCTTCTTTTTCCCCTTTTTCATTTTTTTGCTTTTGATTTTTATAGAAATGTTGCTCCAGAAGGAAACTCTGGGGTATTTTAAATAGAAGATAAAGAATAAATTACATAGAGTCTCCTCACCTGATAGAATTAGGTGAGAAAATAGCCACTGATTATGGGTTCCTTTTGTTCCACTCCTATGAATCTGGAGTTTTGAAATGTGGGGATTTTCAGATGTAGCTATTTATATCTTAAACATTTTTCATCTTTTAGCATATTCTTCATGAAAATCATGAAAATCTTTATAAATAGAATTTTATCCATATGTAGTATTTTTGTAATTTTAAAAGAGATTCAGATTGTAATTATTTTCCATTTTGCTAATTTTCTTCCCAAAAAAGAACCCTGAATTTTTTTTAATCCTACGACCAAAAAAAAAAAAAAAAAGCATGAAGCTCTGAGGTCCTGCAGAAACTCCGCCCCTGCAGCTTCTCAGACCCTCTCAGTTAAAGCTCCGGAGTGTTCAGTGCATATCTTCCCAGCTCCTACAAGAAATTTCTTTGTCATGTATTCGTTTTCCAACTAAAAAAACTATATCATGCTACAAATATTTAGTTTTTGTTGAACTGTAATCATCTTCCCACTTTAGTTAGCTTTCTGATTAGTCAGTGATGCTACTTGGTGATCAAAGCTGAGCATTCTTTTGAGACATCAAAGTTGGTGAATGCTGTTCTTCCAGTGTTAATTAGGTCTTCAGTGGTGGCAAGTTCATTGTATCAGCTGTGTGCTACACTTTGAGAAAGGCTTAGCCTTTTTCCTTTGGGATCCTGCCTCTGGCGTAGCAGTGATGATTGCTTCTAAAGATGGGGTGGGGGCACCTTGCAAAAGCAAACCAACAGAAACACAAGAAGTTTTGATGCTTCTGCATGAACTGGAGATGGCAGCTGTGGAGGACTGTGGACTCCAGGCCCAGGGTGACACTTAGGGTTTCCCTAACATGCAGACCTTGTGAGCAGCTCTCAAAGTAGTCCTTAGAATGCTTTGTCTAAAGTGGCTGCGTCATTGTTCTAAGCTCTGTGCAAGGTTCTCTGAGCTTTTCAGGTGATCTGTGTATTGTAAGTAGTTTATTTGTTGGGCTAGAGTGAATTTGCTGGAGGTATTAATCATGACTTGAGTCTCTTGCTTACAGTTGTGCTGCCCACCTCATGAGAGTGTGGTTTGACCTCACTATCCTTTTCTCCTGTGCTTTCCAGTCATACTGTATAAATAGAAAAGCTTTTGCTAAGAGTATTGTAGGGGACTTGCAAGATTATGTAATATTGCTGTCCATCTTAATTGAATTTTTCCTTCCAGAGTTCACATTCACTAGACTTATAAACTATTCTTAAATATGCATCTTAAGGGAGGTGGGTAACCATCAGGCTGACTGAGGCTTTTAGGTAATTTTTCTTATACGCAACTGAAATGAACATCTGATTTCTGACTACTATCATGTGGGAAATTTTGCATTTCTGTTTTACCTATGAACTTGAATAGAATCATTGTTTTGTCAAGTATTTGCTAAGTCTTGAGCTCTTCTTAGAGCATCTGATTTAGAAGTTTCTCTCTAGCTTCCCTCTGAGTAAATCTTTATTATATTCTTCTTTAAATGGATTTGGAGCTGAATGTAATGTTTTTTCATGTGATATTTTCAGTAATAGATGATTATGAGTCTTTTTCTTGGTTTATATATGTGACTATTGTTTATTCAACCAAGAAATTAAATCAGATACATTTAAAGTTTTATGTATATATATATATATATATATATATATATATATATATATATATATCCTATTTTAACATATTGAGTTCATTTTCAACAAATATATTTTAAACAGCTACTTAATTTCATTTTTGTATATGTATGACCTTTATGTTTTTCAAAAAATGCAATTTTACTTTGGAAGATGGAGGCAGGCGAGCCATAAGTTTTAGATCAGCCTAGACTACACAGTGAGACTGCTTCTAATAAGCAAAGCAAACCAAACCAAAAAGAAAAAAAAAGAAAAAAAGAAAAAATATTTAAAAATTCAGCTTTACATAGTTCTGTAGTTTGGCTCATAATATTCCAAGAGGCCCATTTAGCCAAGACCTGTTTCCCAACATTGAAAGTGCTGGACAGTGATGGGAATCTGGAGAAATTAGGTCCAGTAGGAGGTCTTAGATGTGTGGAAACATGCCTCTTGAGAGGGATTGTAGACCCCTGTCCTTTTTCCCTTGCTTCCTGAAGAACATCAGGAGGCAAGCAGCTTCCTTCAGCCCCATGTGCTGTCTGTGGTGTATTGACTTGTCAAGGCCTCAAACAATAAGGTTGATAGACAATACACCAAAACTCCAGCTCTTCCCCCCCCCCCATGTGCTGTTGTCTGTAACACTACTGATTAACATATTTTATTTTATTTCCTTTGAACTTTACCTCAACTGTCTCAGCCTTTTTCTTTTTTTAATTATTATTAGATATTTTCTACATTTACATTTCAAATGCCATCCTCAAAGCCCCCTATAACCTCCCCCAGCCCTGCTCCCCAACCCACCCACTCCCACTTCCTGGTCCTGGCATTCCCCTGTATTGGGGCATATGATCTTCGCAAGACCAAGGGCCTTTCTTCCTAATGATGGCTGACTAGGCCATCTTCTGCTACATATGCAGCTACAGACACGAGCTCTGGGGGGTACTGGTTAGTTCATATTGTTACTACTCCTATAGGGTTGCAGACCCCTTCAACTCCTTGGGTACTTTTTCTAGCTCCTTCATTAGGGGCCCTGTGTTCCACCATCCAATAGATGACTGTGAGCATCCACTTCTGTATTTGCCAGGCACTGACATAGCCTCACAAGAGACAGCTATATCAGGGTCCTGTCAGCAAAATCTTGCTGGTATATGCAATAATGTCTGGGTTTGGTGGTTGTATATGGGATGGATCCCCGGGTGGGGCAGTCTCTGGATGGTCCTTCCTTTCATCTCAGCTCCGAATTTTGTCTCTGTAACTCCTTCCATGGATATTTTGCTCCCCAGTCTAAGAAGGAGTGAAGTATCCATACTTTGGTCTTCCTTCTTCTTGGGTTTCATGTGTTTTGCAAATTGTGTCTTCTCAGCCTTTTTCAAACTGCTATGCTTTTCTAGTATGCTAATTTTTATTTGAGAATGTGGTAAATATATCTTTAATGTATGAACTGAGATTATTTGAAAAGTTAATTACAAACCCTGTCAGGAATTCCCCAGATCTTTCTCATGCTTAGAGAGATATGTCGGAATGCTTCATAATTAATATTCAACATATAATCACACGCATGGCTGAGATCCATTACGACAAAAGGACATAAAAGGAAGTTAGCCGAGAGAGCAGGTATAAGCAATAATGAGTCCTCTTTGCGAAGACTCACAGGGTTGTTTCATCTTCCCAGCGGTGAGTTGTGATAGCACATGTGGTGTTACATACTGGTGGAGCTCATTACACTCAGCTCCCAAAGTCTTCACTGGGGTCACAGAGGACTCCTCTTCCTGGTTTCTCTGAAATTCTAGATTCTAGAAAGTAAAGCAGACATTTAACCTTAATCATATATATACACTGTCAAGGCAAAGTTCACCTTTTCTTTTAGGAGAAGTTGTGTTTAGGGGATCTTTGTTGGCTAAGGGGCCAGCATTGCAAGTGAGCTGTCCCAAGGATAGGTGGACGCTGGAGGAGTGTATTGACTTTCCTCAGTACCTTGTGTTTTAATGACACTTACTAGAATACATTTGTTATGTAAGCATTTTGAGATATTGGTGAAATATAATTTCTTATAGCATATAGCTACAGGAGTCCTTTAATATGCTTTATGTTTATGGAAATTAAACAAATGAAGGTGTTTCTCAAGATATTATATCTGTTCTTTTTATGGCAGTTTGTAATATACCTTAATCTTGCTTCTGTTGCGGTTTTCTTCTAACAGCGCTTTCAATCATTGATACTCTCTTCCTCATTATGACTAATTGCAGAAACATTTTTAAACAGCCAACTTGCAAAGATGTTATACAACTTACAAAACCTAGTTTTTTTCTAGTGCTTGATTGTTATTTTAGCTTTATGATTTCTTTTAATGTTAACTGGAAAGTTTACTTGGAAAAATACCATTTAAAAATGAAACCAGATAAATCTTCACAATTTGAATTTTATGAATTATACTTTAATTAATTTGTAGAAAGATGTTGTTTTACAACATTTTATTTAATGTAATTCAAAAGGTATTTTGAGTTTGCTAGAAGACAGTATAATCTCATTCAAACTTATAATATTGAATTATAGATTTTGTTTTAAAAGATAAAACCAACCAAAGAGTATACATGGGTGGGTCCATGGCTCCAGCTACATATGTAGCAGAGGATTGCCTTAGCTGGAATCAATGGGAGGAGAGGCCCTTGATTCTGTGGAGGCTTAATGCTCAACATAGGGGGCTGCTAGAGGGGTGAGGCTGGAGTGGGTGGGTGGGTGGGGGAGCATCCTCATAGAGACAAAGGGGAGGGGGTGGGATGGGAGTCTGTTGGAGGGAGACTGGGAAGGGGCACAGCGTTTGGAATATAAATAAATAAGATAACCAAATAATTTTTAGAAAGATAAAACTAAGTCTTCTGTTTATTCATTCAGCAAATCAAACTCTAACTTATATGATAATTCATACTCCATAAATACCTTTTAAAATTTGAAAGATTTTAAAAAAAAATATGTATGTCTTAAAGCGTTTGAAACTTAGTTTGCAGGATTTTTTAGAATGCCTTTCTGTGGATGACTATTGGGACGTGGGGGGGGGGCAGGGAGAAATTGAGATTTATGTGTGTGACAATGTATGCATGCATCATTGAGTGTACTGGAGCAGCTTATATTGTGGACCAAGATCTATGTGTTTCTTCAATGGATTTTCTACTTTTTTGGGGGGTCGGGGGTTGAGACAGGGTTTCTCTGTGTAGCCCTGGCTGTCCTGGAACTCACTCTGTAGACCAGGCTGGCCTCGACTCCATATCACCAGTTGGTTAGACTAGCTGTCCAGCAAGCCTCAGGAATCCTCCTCTTTTTTACTTCCCTGGTATTGGGGTTATAGGCATACTTTGCTGTGCCCAGCTTTTCATGTGGGACTTGAGGATATGAACTCAGGTCCTTATGTTTGTATGTCAAATACTTTACTAACTGAGCCATCTTTCCTGTCCCCTAAAAGATGTGTGTGTGTGTGTGTGTGTGTGTGTGTGTGTGTGTGTGTGTGTGTGTGTGAGTGTGTTTGCGAATGTGCGTGCACTTGGAAACCTTACATATACTAGGCGACTACTCTACCACTAGTCTATATTCCCCACTGGAATACAAATTACAAATTACATTTGTATGTGATTTTATCACTGGAGCTTTAAAATACTGGTAATTTCAATATTGCCTCCCATCTTAAAATATACTTTCATAAGTTCTAATGTAGTCTCATCAACTTTTGTTCAAGTCTGTAACTTAAAGATATTTATTAATTATGAACCCAAGTGTTAATTCTTCACATGTCTACTATTTGGTTGCATGTCAGAAGTTTATAGAAATAGACATATCTAATTATAGTTCTGATATGTGAAAACTTTTGTTATCCTGTGCTTTAATGAGTTTTCAACACTTTCCCCACTCCTTCCATCAGCAACTGTTTACCGGCTAATTTGTAGGAGAATTATACTACTTAGATTGTGGTAAATCAAGAGTGATAAGCTTTTTCTCATAGAGCGCATTCAGAAATATAGGTCAGCATAAAGGTAAAGGCAACAAGTACAACTTAAGATAATTTTAGAGTGTGGAAGTACAGTAAAGGAAATAAACCAATATAAAATAGAGAGGGTTAGGATGGAAAGCTACTTCATGTGATTTATTGTTGTGACTGCCCTTCATGCAATATTAGAGGCTCTTTCATTTTAGAATCCTGTAAACAATGAACTTCTGAACAGCAAATATCCTCTGTGTACATAGGCAGATAGAGGCTTCTTGTTTATACATGAGATGAAGATATTTGGATATTATATCAATAAAGCCACTATTTCTCAAAAAGAAGATGCTGCCGTAGACCTTTTTCATCCCCTGTCTGCATGAATCGGGTCTCTGGAGGCAACTGCACAAGGATTCAGCAAAAGTGGGTGACAAACAGAGACGACACGCAAGAGTGTGTAGTATCTGAATGTAATTTCTCAAGTGGAGCATCAAACTTTTTATACAGAAGAGTAACAAGAAACCAGGCGAGACACATCCTGCAGAGTTACAGTGACACAATACAAAAGGAATGTATACATCAAGAGATGGCAGGGACCATCCTCTGTCACTAAGCCAGGTGTAATGCTTAGTCTATTGTTAAGCCCACCACCAGGGGTTCTTAGTAAATGCCTGATTATGCTGTTCTTTTGGGCTTAGTGAAGAAACCTGTCTCAGGGATTCCCTAACTCTTTCATGGTAAACCCACCTATTTGCTAGGCCATTGTGTATTTCCTTGTTTTGGGTGGTTACTCTACAGACTAGCCCTGAGCTATTCTATAGCTCCATTCTTTGTAATGCCTAATTAGTTTCCCCGGCTCTAGATTGTTGCTGAACAGATTTACCTTCTCACTGAATTCCTACTGAATTCAAGGATTTTCTAGGATTGTCAGAATTCAATCTATAAAGGCACTTATAATAAAATAATACTGAAAGAGAGCATGTGAATGCATACATCAGACTAACGCGGGGATAGGGTAGGAGTATACCCTTTATGAGAATGCCTGGTTCCAGGAGGATGAGTTTCCTTGAAACTCTTTGCCTCGTGAGTGCTTCCAGGCCTCTCAGCCTGTCAAGCAGTCTTCACTGGAATGTGCGTAGCAAGACATGATATTGAGTCCCAGAGAGATGTGATTGATCTTGGACAAAGTCTTCTCCAGTGTGGGTAGCTCTCATTGGGGTGGGCGATAGGATCTGTAGCAGTGTTTCCTCATTGCTTGAAATAGCTGCACAAACAGAATTGGGTATACAGAATGCCCTAGCTACATGTATGATCTCAGCTGGAATCTAATTAAAGTATTATTTGGATATGGAATAAAATGTCAGAAGTCTAGTTTGGGTTAACAAAGTTATCACAGTGATATGGGAACTGTGAAACTGAATTCATAATTTTTATTCATTCATTAATTTTATAAAAATAGCTTTTCAACTGACTTCGTTGTCTTTTTTTTCAATTTTTTTATTAGATATTTTCTTAATTTACATTTCAAATGCTATCCCGAAAGTTCCCTCCCCCCTCCCCCTGCCCTGCTCCCCTGCCCACCCTCTCCCACTTCTTGGCCCTGGGGTTCCCCTGTATTGGGGCATATAAAGATTGCAATACCAAGGGGCCTCTCATCCCAGTGATGGCCGACTAGGCCATCTTCTGCTACATATGGAGCTAGAGACATGAGTTCTGGGGGTTCTGGTTAGTTCATATTGTTGTTCCTCTTCTAGGGTTGCAGACCCCTTCAGCTCCTGGGGTCTTTTCTATGCAAAAAAAAAATTCTAATTTTGTTCTGAGGCCATAGATTTTGTAACCTAAAACTTGGCCCCTTGGCCCCTTTTCTTCTGTAAACTATCAAATTGGGTTTAGAGAGGTGGATCACTGGTCAAGAGTGCATGCTGCCTTTGCATAGGACCCAAGTTCAAAACTTCCTATAGTTCTGATGTCCTCTTATGGCCTCTGTGAGCACCTGCACTCCTATTACACAAAACCAGATACACTGAATCTATTAGAAGTGGTAAAGAGCCTTGAACACATATCAGCACAGAGGAAATTTTCTGAACAGAATACCAGAGGCCCAGACTCTAAGATGAGCTATAGACAAATGGGATCTCATAAAATTTGAGAAACTTCTGTAAGGCAAAGGACACTTTCAATAGGACAAATAGGCAACCTATAGTTTGGAAAAAGATCTTTACCAACCTTACATCCGATAGCTAATATTCAGTATATACAAAGAACTCAAAAAGTTAAACTCAGAGAACCAAATAACCCTATTAAAAATAGGGTACAGAGCTAAACAAAGAATTCTCAGCTGAGGAATCTCAAATGGCCAAGAAACACCCAAATAAATGTTCAACATCCTCAGTCATCAGGGAAATGCAAATCAAAACAAACCTGACATTCCACCTCACATCAGTCAGAAAGGCTAAGATCAAAAACTCAGGTGACAGCAGATGCTGGCAGGGATGTGGAAAAAGAGGAACACTTCTCCATTGCTGGTGGGATTGCAAGCTGGTACAACCACTCTGGAAATCACACTCACATACATACAATTAAAAATAAAATTAAACCTTTAAAAATAGTATTAAATTATTATAGTTCATTATTATTTAATATGTAAATTGTATGGCTTTACATAGGATAATTTTTTAAAGATTGCACTAATAATTTTCTGATCTGTAGTATTGTTCTCAAAAATTTCTGTAGTTAATTCTATCTTGAAAATAGCAGCCACATTATTATAGTGTATGACAACTAGCATTGCAACCTAAACCACACATTTCAAAAGCAGTGATTGAGCATCCGTGCATTGGATCACTATTTTTGTGGTCATAGGTCTGTTTTAGTGCTAACACACAATAATAATCATTATTTAACATTTACAACTTCTGAGCAACAGCCTAAGAGTTGTACTTTTATCCATTTTTATTATAGAAAATAGAAAATTAAGGAACTAACTTTCAGTTTATTGTTGATTCACAGTCTGACATAAGTAGTAATCATTTTGCATGATTTCATTTCTCCCTGTGGTTTTGTTCTCAGATTCAGTTTCACTTATATGGGAGAGGAATAGATATCTCACAGGGTTTTCCTGTCATTATTATTGTAAGATGTAACATTTTATATTTGGAGCTGATTTAATAATCACATATATTATAGTTATAACAATAAAAAATTTATATGTATAAAAATGATAAAATTATGTTCATTCAAGAGGATTTTTTCTTGGTTTTATACTTGACTTTGTAAGAATAGTTCTTCTCAGTTTACATTAATAACATTGACAGTAAATGGTTTGAGTTCAGTGAGAGTTTACTAGAGAGCCTACAGATCAATTCCCTGAAGATACTTTTTAAAGTGTTCATATTTTATGGTTAAGATTCATGTAGATGGGATCCTTCTAGCCAAGCACAATAGTTTTATTAATGAGTAATAAACCATATAAGTTAATAAATTTCTGTCATTAAAAATGCCTGTAGTTTCTTAGGTGTTTATGAGGCAGTATAATATTGTTAGGCAGCATAAAGCTTTTAGCTGTGATATGCACATTACCTTCTATTTTGCTTGTCTATTTTGAAGAGCATCTCTTTGAACTTCAGCCCTATTTGACTCTTAATTGTCTTAGTTCCTTTTTAATTTAATGTAATTTTATATACTTGTTTTTTTCATATATTTTAGTCAAATTTCTCCTCTCCCAACTCCTAGATCCTCACTACCCTATTCATTCAACTTTATCTTTTTTTCTAAAACACCCCACTAATACATCAAAACCAAAACAACCATCAAAACAGCAAGACCAAAAATACCAAAACAAAATGAAAACAACCCCCCCCCCAAAATATTTAGAGTCCATGGGGCCTCCATACCTACTCAATATAGTACTTGAAATCTTAGACAAAGCAATAAGATACTTGTAGGAGATCAAGGGGATACTTCTTTCCAGATGAAAGACCATAAAGACTCCATCAGGAAATTACTATAGCTGAGAAACATTTTCATCAAAGCAGCAAGATTAAAAGCTTAACACACAGAAATGTAGACTTTCTATGTACAAATGACATACTCATTAAGAAAGAACTCAAGGAAACAGTACGATTTAAAGCAGCCTCAAAAAAAAAATTAATTAACTGTAACCAAGCAACTGAAAGACATGTGTTACAAAAACTCTAACCAGGTAAGTGAAAAAGTTGTGTCACAAATATTTTAAGACATTGAAAAAGAAATTGAAATAGAGAAGAAGATGGAATGGCCTCCGACACTTATTGATTAGTACGATTAATGTGGAAATTGCTACCCTACCCCAAAGCAATCTACAGATGCAATCCCCATCAAAATTCCAACATAAGTCTTGACAAAAATTGAAAACAAACAAACCAAAAGCTTTAACTTATTATGGAAACACACACACACACACACACACACACACACACACCAGATAGGAAAAAAACAGTCCTGAGTAAGAAAAGAACTGGTGAGGGTATCACCATCTTAGATTTCAAGTTGGACTACAGAGCTATCATAATAAATACTGTATGATATTAGCATAAAAATATGACTTGTTGACCAATAGAATCAAGTTGAAGACCCAGAAATAAGTACATAAACCAATGTACACCTGATTTTTTATAATGAAGCCAGAAATAAGCACTGGAAAAAAGACATGTTCAACAAATGGTGCTGTCCAAAATGGATGTTTGCATGTAGAAGAAATGCAAACTGTCACACATTTATCACCCTGCACAGCACTCAGCTCCAAATGGGTCAAACACCTCAACAAAAACCTAGATACACTGAACCTGAAGGATGAGAAAATGTGGACTAGTCTTGAACTTACTAGCAGGAAAAGACATTGTGAGCAGGACACCAATTGCACAGGCACTCAGACCACCAATTAACACATGGGACCTCATGACATTGTAAAGCTTCTGATTGGCAAGGAACACCATCATTTGGACAAAATGACAGCCTATGGAATGGTTTTTAAAACGCTTTATAAATGATATATCTGATAGAGCATTAGAATCAAGAATGTACAAGTAGCAACAACAACAACTGAACACTTAGAAAACAAAAAAAAATTAAGAAATCAGATACAGATTTAAACAGAGTTCTCAAAAGATGAAACAGTAATGGCTGAGAAACACTTCAAAAATGGCCATTCTTAACCATTAGAAAAATACAACTTAAATTTTTTTTTTTTTTTTTTTTTTTTTTTGGTTTTTCGAGACAGGGTTTCTCTGTAGAGCCCTGGCTGTCCTGGAACTCACTCTGTAGTCCAGGCTGGCCTCGAACTCAGAAATCCCCCTGCCTCTGCCTGGGATTAAAGGCGTGTGCCACCACGCCCGGCAGCAACTTAAAATTTTTGATATTTCTTCTTACCCCAGTCAAAATGGCCAAGAGTAATAAGAAAGGATGCAGGAATAGGGGAACATTTATTTATTGCTGATGAAAGTGCAAATTGATAGAATCATTTTTTGTGGAAATTGGTGTGGAGTTTCCTTAAATAGTTGTAAATTAATCTATCACAATATCCATCTTTACCATCCTTAGGCATATACACAAAACTCTGTAACTTACTCCAGAGATACTTGTTCCTCTGTATTCATTGATGCTCTATTCACAACAGCCAGAAATTAGAAACAGCCTTAATGTCCACCAACTGATAAACAGATAATGAAGATGTGGAAATTTTACACAATATTATTTGGAAAATTTCCGTAAATAGGTGGAATTGTAAATAATCATCCTGAATTAGGTAACCCAGACCCTAAGAAGACAAATATTGAATGTTTTATTTTATTTGTAGTTGTTAACTTTTAAGCTTAAGATATGTGTGTTTCAATTAGAATAACCAGAAGTTAGGTATCTAGCATGGGACCAGGGGAGAGGAGCAGTTCTTCCCTTAGAAGAGTAAATAGAATATAGTATTTTAAAGGGATAAAGGGGAAACTAGAAAAACTAAAATAGATGAGAAGGAGGATGGAAGGGCAGGGTAAAGTAGGGAATTTGAGAAGGAACAAATGACACTAAAATTTTTAAAACAGCCATAAGGAAATGGGTATATACCCAGAAGATGCTCTAACATGTAATAAGGACACCTGCTCCACTATGTTCATAGCAGCCTTATTTATAATAGCCAGAAGCTAGAAAGAACCCAGATGTCCCTCAACAGAGGAATGGATACAGAAAATGTGGTACATTTACACAATGGAGTACTACGCAGCTATTAAAAACAATGAATTTATGAAATTCTTAGGCAAATGGATGTATCTGAAGGATATCCTCTTGAGTGAGGTAACCCAGTCACAAAAGAGCACACATGATATGCACTCATTGATAAGTGGATAATAGCCCAGAAGCTCGGAATATCCAAGATACAATTCGCAAAACATGAAACTCAAGAAGAAAGAAGACCAAAGTGTGGATACTTTGATACTTCTTAGAATGGGAAACAAAACTCCCATGAAAGGAGTTACAGAGACAAAGTGTGGAGTAGAGACTGAAGAAATGACCATCCAGAAACTGCCCTACCTGGGGATCAATCCCATATACAATCATCAAACCCATACACTGTTGTGGATGCCAACAAGTGCTTGTTAACAGGAGCCTGATATAGCTGTCTCCTGAGAGGCTCTGCCAGTGTCTCACAAGTACAGAAGTGGATGCTCACAGCCAACCATTGGACTGAGCACAGGCTCCCCAATGAAGGAGCTAGAGAAAGGACCCAAGGAGCTGAAGGGGTTTGCAGCCCCATAGGAGGAACAACAATATGAACTAACCAGAACCTCCAGAGCTCCCAGGGACTAACCCACCAACTAAAGAACACACATGATGGGACTCATGGCTCCAGCTGCATATGTAGTAGAGGATGGCCTAGTTGGTCATCAATGGGAGGGGAGGCCCTTGGTCCTGTGAAGGTTCTATGCCCCAGTGAGGGTGAATTCCAGGGCCAGGAAGCAGAAGTGGGTAGGTTGGTGAGCAAGGGGATGGCGAAGGGATAGGAGGTTTTCTAGGCTGGGTGTGGTGGTCAACACCTTTAATCCCAGCACTCGGGAGGCAGACGCAGGCGTATTTCTGAGTTCGAGGCCAGCCTGGTCTACAGAGTAAGTTCTAGGACAGCCAGGGCTATACAGAGAAACCCTGTCTCAAACACGCCCCCCCCAATTTAATTAAAAAAAAAGAAACTTCCTAAAATATATACATGCTTGAAATAATTTAAATGGAGTCACCCTATGATGAAGATACAATGTTCCAGCTAGGCAGCTTATACCACCAAGTAAAATCTCTTGTACCAGGAGTAGGTTGTGTCTTGTTGAATTGTTGGTCAAAAGGGTCCCATTGACTCCTCCAAACATAATAGGTTATTTCCAAAGCTAGTAGTTGCTCACTGCAACCTGATGCTAAGGTCTTATTGCTGAAGACTACTTATGCATTTCATCAAACATGGAGAAATTTGAGCCAAGAACTTAAACTAAGTAGGTCAGAGACATTAGTGGAAAAACCTTAGGCTGGATCTTCTAATAAAGTTGCAAAGCAATAAAATGACTCCAAATGGCATATTGCTATACCCATAGATCAAAGCATTGTTCAACCCTAATGAAAGAAGCTTCTTTTTTCAGTAGATAATTAACACAAGTGGACAAGGTGCTAAGAGTAAGAGGCTTTGGGGCACTCGCCTCTAAATGGGATCTTTATCAAACACTTCCCTCAAGGCTCAGGAATCTATGTGGAAGTGGTTGAAAGAATATAAGAACCAAAGGTTATGGATGGCTTCAAGGAAACTGTCTTTCATACACAGCAGTACTGATATACAAAAGACCTCACATTGTCTGACAGCATGCACACGACCTTCATATGTTCAAACCAGATAAAGTACCAGCACAGAGATGGAGAAGTGGATTTCTTTTAAATTATGCAGAATTAACAAATATAATCTTGGTTTTTATTTATATCTTAAGTTTTAAATTACAAACTAACTGTGAAACATCTCTGTGTAACTTTGTACATTCTTGATTTGTCCATTTTGAGTAACTTATGTCTTTCATTATTAATATAATATTTGTTAGGATAAAACAGAAATGTGTTAGTATAAATGTTTTTAAGTGAATCAAAGGTACACAGAACCTTCCTTCCATCTTTCAACAAGAACTTCACTATATCTGTCCTGCTACAATGTATATGCTCATTATTGGCCATAATATTCATGATAATCTTTGGTCTTTGACTGATGTCAGCAGACCATACCCTAGGAAAATCTGCATCTCAGAATAGCTGCTTTAGACTAGTAGATCTCCCTCAAGCTTCAAGTAAAATACAAATCATCTGAGGCACTTGTTGAAATAGAAATTTTTATTCACCAAGGTTGGACAGAGTTCAAAGCTCTTTGTTTCCAAGAGGATCCCTTGTGAACAGCACTCTTCTGGGTCTTCGTGCCATGTCTGGGTAGACATTTGGGTTACATATATATCTATCAAGTACTTCTTATTGAGTTTATTGCGGTTTTTTTTTTTTTTTTCATCTAACATTTTCATAGGGAGGATAATTGATAGCTTGCTCTCCCACTGGCTCAGGCTTAGCTAGCTTTTGCATGCAGCAGAATCACAAAAGATAAAATTTTCTAAAACTGGACATTCCTGGGCTCTGATCCATGGGTGTATTTTGGTGAGACTTAGGTACACTGGAATCTGCACTTCAAAGCTTTAAATGTCTATGTAGGTGTATTAACACTATAGGTTACAAAAGAATACTTTAAAATTTGAAGTTGATTTGTGAATTCCTATTTCTTTTTGTACAAAAATTTTAAAATCAAAGATAGAGTGAGATTTCTGGAAGGTGATTGCTTTGGATGCTAGTATTGGGTTAATAAGGAAGCTTTGAGCTGTCTCTGCATGCTTTGATTCTCTGCACCATTGCTATGGGCAGACTGCATAATTTATTGTAATATATCAGTGGCAAAGTCCATGACTCCTTTTGCTACAGAATTAACCCTAAAAGATCTTTATTGCATAATTGGTTGGAAACAAAATATGTGTAGGTATTTGAAATTCTGGTGAATGGATGATCAATATTGATTCTTTTCTTGGTGATAACCAGATTATTCGTTCTATCTCTGGGAAACATTTAAATTTCTTTTTTTTTTTTTAAAGATTTATTCTATTTTATTATATGTAAGTACACTGTAGCTGTCCTCAGACACTCCAGAAGAGGGAGCCAGATCTCGTTACGGATGGTTGTGAGCCACCATGTGGTTGCTGGGATTTGAACTCATCACCTTTGGAAGAGCAGTCGGGTGCTCTTACCCGCTGAGCCACTTCACCAGCCCCTTAAATTTCTAATATTACTAGCAGTTATGTTTACCATGTGTCCCATATAAGTCCATTCCTCATATAAACTTCAAATTGTCTATTGCAATTTAAACTTAGAAATTCTGGTAACAGATGAACTATTTTTCATTTTAGTTTGACACTACATTCTAAAGTAGTGTCATTCAAAGTGATTTTTAAAAGTTATATCTTTTGACTTTCTAATTTATTCATTTGCTAATTTCTTCTGATTTATGGATACAGGTGCTATTTACATAATACCTAATTGATTCTATACAAAATTATTTAAAATGTAATGGTTATACAGAGGTTGCATTTATTAGATCTTAGCAGAAACAGCATGTGCTCTTTTGACTACATGGCTCAGCAAACTATAATGTCAGCCAAAGTGATTTAAAAGCTTTACTTAGGATTAATCAATCATTTGCTTAAGTTTATTATCTCATTTATTTGCCAATTTGCATATGATTTTGAAATTCAGAACTATTAAGCAAACAGTAATGTACCCAGAAATGGATTATAGAATAAATTGAATTAAAACAGTGTCCTAGTTTGTGGCTATAATAAACACTATGATCAAAAGCTACTTAGGGGAAAAAGGTTTCATTTGGCTTACACTTTCAGTGTCAAAAATTCATCATCAAGGTAAGTTAAGACAGGCCTGAATCAGAAACCTGGGACAGAATCCATAGAGAACAATGCTTAGTACCTAGCTCTTCACTGGCTCAGGCTCATTTTCAGGCTAGTTTGTAGGTCAAACCCACTGGCTTAGTGATAACACTGCTTCCAATGGATTGCGTTCTGTTATATCAGTAGCAATCAAAAATATCCCACAGATATGCCTGCAGGCCACTCTGATTGAGACAGTTCTTCAGTTGAATTTCTATCATTTAGGTTATGTCAGGTTGACAATAAAAACTAACAGAGAAAACATATTGTAATCAAGACATCCCTAGCCAGAAGTATGAGGTTAGTGATCTAGTATGGCATGTCTCTCTGCTCTACCCTGAAGGACAGTTTGATTCTGTGGTCTCTGCATGGCCTTATTCCCTTGCTACAGTACCATCGACAGCAGAGACCATGATGAAGAGCATCCAAACCAAGTGTAGTAAATTTGTGTGAGAACCATTTTGTCACACAAAAGGATTTTTGCTCACAGAGAAAAGTTTTTGAAAGGGAAAGGGAAAATTCCACTGAAAAAAATCCACCAGACACATAATAAAATAGCATGATTTTTTCTTAAATATGTATCTTGATCTAGATGACCTTTTATTACACGAGTCTGCTCAGAACAGTTTATTAATAACCTAGAACCATGCTTTATAACTATCATAACTCAGGTGGTAAGTATTGGAGACAGCTCTACTAATTTTAAAAAATACGCACTTGAATGATTTGCAATGTGTAGTAGGAAGTAATTTTATTAAAATATGAATAACCATTTTACTTTGACATTCTCCAGCATAATAGGTCAGGTTTTTATCCTTCTTTTCCTTTTTTTTAAAAAAAAAATTATTTACACCCCAAATGTTGCACCCTTGTTTCTCCCTCTCAAAGTTGTTCACCTCATCTCCCCTTCCCCTTTCCCTCTGAGAAGGTCCTCTCCATCCTCAGCATCCCCTTCTCTAGGGTAACAAGTCTCTATAGGATTTCATGCATCCTCTTCCACTGGGGCCAGACAAAGCAGTCAGTCCTCTGCTACATAGTTCCTGAGGCCTCAGATCAGCTCTTTTGTTGGTGGTTTAGTCTCTGAGAGCTCCCAAGGGTCCAGGTTAGCTGACACTGTTGGTCTTTCTGTGGGGTTGCCATCCCCTTCAGTTCCTTCAGTCCTTCCCCTAACTCTTCCATAGGGGTTCTTGACCTCAGTCTAGTTCTTGGCTGTGAGTATCTGCATCTGTCTCAATCAGCTGCTGGTATAGCTTCTCAGAGGTCAGCCATTCTAGGCTTCTGTCTGCACACACAGCATAGCATCAGTAATAATGTCAAAGTTTGGTGCCAAGCCATGGAATGGATCTTAAGTTGGGCCTGTCACTGATCAGCCATTAGTCTCTGCTCCATTTTTGTCCCTGCATTTCTTTTAGACAAGAACAAGTCTGGATTGAAGGTGGTTTGGTGTTCCTATACCTCCTCTGGGGGTCCTGTCTAACTACTAGAGATAGTTTCTTAAGGTTCCATCTCCGCACTGTTGGGCATTTTGGCTAAGGTCATCTACATTGAGTCCTGGGATCCTTTCACATCTTAGGTCTCTGGGACATTCTAGAGGTTACCTCCACCCCCACACCCAAACCTTGGCAGCTGCATATTTCTATTCATTCTCCTGTCCCTCTGGGCTTCTCTCCTATCTCCCCCTATACTGGATCCTGATCCCCTTTCCCTTCCCACTCTTCTCTCCCACCCAGATCCCTCCCACCCAGATCCCTCCCTTCCTCCCTCTGTCTCCCTTCCTCCCTCTGTCTCCCTCCCTCCCTCCCTCCCTCTGGCTCCCTCCCTCCCTCTGCCTCCCATGACTGTTTTGTTTACCTTCTAAGTGGGATTGAAGCATCCTCACTTGGGCCTTCCTTCTTGTTTAACTTCTTAGAGTCTGTGGGATGTATTTATCATGGGTATCCTGTACTTTTTGGCTAATATCCACTTAACAGTGAGTACACACTATGCTTGTCCTTTGGATCTGGGTTACCTCACCCAGGATGATATTTTTCTAGTCAGTATTGGTGGCAGCTTCTACTAATCTTAAAAAATTACAAACTTGAATGATTTGAAATGTACATATTAGGAAGTGATTTTTTAAACTACAAAGAACCATTTTATTTTGACATTCTCCAGTATAGTAGGTCAGTTTTTAACAACATAAGATTCAGCCCATTTATCCAGCTATTTCTTTTAATATTTTAGCTGCTTTAAGTGACTGTAAGTGCTTTCAGCTATGTCCAATGAATGACCATTTGCAAATGAAAAATTAGTTTTCTCTAAAGGAATCTCACTGGTGAAACAGACCACTTTTTAGGGCAGGCCCCACTTTTATTAGGCCAACACAAAATGAACTCAATGGTATCTTTGAAGTGTTTTGTCTTATAACGTAAAGTCAGGATGTTTTGTTTGATTGTTTTCTTTTCACTTATCGGTTATTTTTGTAGCGGTTATGACTTGTGGTTTGAGGTTTTTATTGAATTCTTGTGTGTGCAAATGTATGCCTCTCGTTCTATATGTGTTTCTTTGGCTCCTTGCTTGATTGTATTGTCATATGCAGGGCTTTTTGTGGGTTTTTTTGTTGTTGTTGTTGATTGGTTGGTTGTTTTGGTTTTGGTTTGTCTTAATGTGTTTTGTTTATTTTTATTCCTTAGATGCCTGTTTGTTTTCTAAGGAGACAGAAAGGGTGTGGATCTGAATAGTAGGAGAGGTGGGAAGGAACTGGGAGGAGTAGGAAGGAAGAATATTTTGCATGAAATATTTATTTTGCATGAAATATCTATTTTTCAATAAAAGGGAAAATGAATAGAAATGTAAAAAAAAACTATTGAAATTTTGATTGCTTTTTAATAACAGTGAGTTTGCAATTAAGTAGAAAAGTCAGTTACCTTTATGTTCCATGTAGGAAATGTTTATACTGCATTTCATGTATTTATAAAAATATGTATTATGCCTAGCTTTGGGGATGCAATAGTGAGCTAGAAATAGTGTGGTCACTGACCTGCACGTGTCCCAATTACCTAAAAAGCCAACCACAAAGAACAACAAGGAAAGGTGTTTTCATATGTGGAATCTTCAAAAACAATTTTTCAAGCCGGGCGTGGTGGCGCACACCTTTAATCCCAGCACTCGGGAGGCAGAGGCAGGCGGATTTCTGAGTTCGAGGCCAGCCTGGTCTACAAAGTGAGTTCCAGGACAGCTAGGGCTACACAGAGAAACCCTGTCTCGAAAAACCAAAAAAAAAAAAAAAAAAAAAAAAATTTTTTTTTCGGTTTTCTATAAGTTAAGTCCCCCTGCTAAGTTATTTTCACCAAAATGAACAGGAGACATTATTTGAATTTTTGAAGGTATCACTTGATGTGTTCATTTAATAAAATTAGTACAGCAAAATGTGATTATAGGCACGTCTCATGAAAATTGAAATAACATTTGGGATTTGACTGCATTGTTACAAGTGAAGTAAAGTAGTCATTGTAAACTAATTCAGTCACAGTTTTGGTATTTTGTGATAGCAATACCCAGGAGCTATAAGTCACTATTTAAATTGATTTAGATTAAATACAACTTGAAAACCTACATTTTAAAGTATATTTTCAGTGCTAGATTAGACAACAGACACTCAGAACGTTTCTGCCTCATCGATGGTTCTGTTGGTCTACACTGGTCTAAGGCCTTCAAATATTACCAGGTGTGTAATTACTGAGAGATGCACATAGAATTGATCAGGAGTGAGTTCATTTACAAAACCCCAAATACCCTAAGTAAAAGTGGCTACGTGTGCTGGGCAGTGGTGGTGCACACCTTTAATCCCAGCACCTGGGAGGCAGAGGCAGTTGGATTTCTGAGTTCCAGGCCACCCTGGCTACACAGAGAAACCCTGCCTCAAACAAAACAAAACAAAACAACAACAAAAACAAACAAATGAACAACAACAACAAAAAGGTGGCTAAGTGTACAAGTTTATTTTCTTCGTATGAGAGTGAAGTCTGAGTGTAGATGCTCCAGGCTACAGGGGCTCCCAGCCTAGAGAAGTGCACTCATTCTTTTCCTGCTGCTGTCCTGTCTCCAGTGGGCGGTCTATGTTCAGGATGGCTGTTAAAGCTCCGACCACCAAGTGTTCCACAAAAAAAAAAGAAGGGGAAAATTAAGAGATTCCTCAGATTAAAGATTTTATCTGCTTAACTATACTAAACATATTAATTCCTATTTCCCTTTAAAGGTTATACATGAAAGCTTTATAACTGATATATAAAAATAAACATATTTATGGTATACAGTTAGATATTTTAGATAAATGTAAATGTTACATAAACAGCAAATGTATCTAGTTCCTCAAACATCTATCATTTCTTTATAGAAAAACATTAAAGTTTTCTTTTAGCTTTAAAAAATGTTTACAGAATCTTAGCATGTTGCTCTGCTATGAAACACAAGAATTTCTTTCTCTTACTTATAATTTAGTGCCATCTAACTGACTTTCTGAACCTGTCTCTCTCCTCCTCTCTCCTGAACCTCTGGCCCTGCTCTTTAACCTTTCCATTTAATTTTTTATACAGGGTTTCACTCTGTAGCACAGGTTACTTTTGATTCCATTGTGCATCCCCAGCTGGCCTTGAACTTTTGACCAGACTTCAGCCTCCTACATGCTGGATTGCAGGTGTATTCCATCATGTCTAGTGACTCTCAACTTAAATAATACTTTAAAAAATATTTTTGAAGGTTCCACATCTGAGTGAGACCTTCGATTGTTGCCCTTCTGTGAATGGCTTTCTCAGTAGATTGGGACACTTGGAGGTCGGTGACCATGGTATTTTCAGCTCACCACTGTATCCCCAAAGCTAGATATCATGTGCGTTTTTATAAATACTCTGAAACATAGTAGTAAAGTGTGTTGAAAGAGTAGATTCCATTTGGTTATACATCAAATTCTTTTTCAGGTTTGCTTTTCTTGTGAGCATTCAGGACCCTAGCTTGTATTAAAGTTAATAGTTTATAGATAGAATATAACCTTTAGTATAAAAATCTGTTTTTACTTTTAAGTAAATTATTTGAAATGTATCCAGAGTTCAAAGTTGGCATTTAATTTCTAGATTTACTGTCATACTTTTATGTTTGAACTTACATCCTCTGACGGTTTCTATTTCACAGTTAGATATTATTTTCCAAGGAAAGTCATTTTTCTTTGCCTTTTCTTCATTGGAGTTTGGTATTTTTGAAAGCATATATTTAGAACATTGACTTGTATAATTTCTTAAGAGAGAAAGTGGCATTGATCTGTTTCTTCCCTTTTGAAAATAATACTCTGTTGGTGGCTTGGACAGGTTTATGGAGAATTAAGTGGGCTTATATCTGTAGATGGACTCCTGCAGATAAAGCCACAGCCATCTTCAGCCAGGCTGCTTTTGTGTTGATGTACTGTTTTCCCCATGGGCCGATAGATGCTGTTTCTTAGAAGATAAAAACATGGCAGGGAAGGAAATTTGTTCTGTTTTGCTGCTATTTTAAGCAGTACAGAAGTGGTTGGTAGACCTAGACACTTTTATTTGCAACCTCAAGTGACTGTCATTTCTCTGAGATAATTTTTTGCAAAGCAGTTTCAATTTCTAAGTGGTTGCATGCGTTCCATGTAAAATGAAACTGTTCTCTGAGGATCCTACACTATTAATATATGGTTTTAAATCTCAATCACTGAGCTGTTTTCCTCCTCCCACTTAAATAATGAAAATTTAATAAAGCTAATTTATTTCCTGTGTCTTCATTACTAATTTGGTTCATAGAAAAAATTCTTAACACCCTACTGTTTGTGTTTTAGAATCTAAACTACTTTTCATTGTTTTTCCCCTGACCCTGCTTATTGTTACCCCTCTTTGCTGTTTTCCTTTACCCTAGGAACTAGGCTCCTATGAGTTTCATGAGATACCTGATGCTCCCCACGCTCCCTGCCCAATGCCAAGCCAGAGTAGGTTGATTTAGGGTGTGTATAGATACATTGGCTGAGCAGTCTTGCATACTAAGAATTAACCAAATTCTGAAGGGAAAAATATCTCTGGTTAGGAAGTGGCCCTTGTAGTAATTTTCATCCTTTATCCACTTTGTCCTCCTGATGAGAAGATTGAATCTCTCAGAATCTTCTAACTACCATGAAATATATACCCAGCAGCCCAGTTTTAAAGGCTTTGTTGAGTGTTTGTCATAGTCCATGGAGTCTATATGTCCTGTGAGGGTTTGACAGAGACTGCCTCCCTCTGAGAGATGTGGTTCCTGATATCTCATTGTTCATTTCATTGAGTTCCCCAAGTTTGTGGGATTGAATAAGTAAGTCAGAGAGTAAAGCTTTGCTTAGTTTTGGTGCTGGGTACAGTGGCAGGAATTTACAACAGTGAACATTTGTTCCTTTTGTTGCAGGTCATCCTCTTCCTCACCCTTGGGATTGTTGATGTTCATTATTTCAAAACTAGGATATGTTAGCCAGGAGTCATTTGTAAATCCTTGGTTCTTTATTCTGTTTCATTTTCTATAATGACTTATAGTGCGGAATATATTTTTAAATACAGAAACAAAAATATGAAATAATATAATTGAACATAAGCCTCCTCCCCCCTTTCTCTTCTTTATTTCCCACACTCCACAGTACTATTTTCTAGCTCTGCGTATGGAAAGGATACATAATTCATATTTGTATACATTCCTTCTTCATATGATTTTCTATAGTTTTCTATCTATAGGGGCTAAACTGCCCCATTCTTTTATCACCTCTTTAAAACCATATTCTGTTGGTAGACATACCAATCCTAATCTTGTGACAACAAACATTAATAATAGGAATAGCCCTGACCACATATCATTTTACGGACATTCTGAGCTTGTTAGAGCAAATTCTTAGAAGTAGGGTTGCTGGATCCAAGACTAGGACTTTTCACTCTAAGTTTTAAGTTAGACCATTGATTAGTGTCTTCTTTCTCTACACACATTTCCAGAGGTGAAGTCTCAAAAGTAGGACAGGCAGGTGATATCAAGGACAGTGATAAGAGAGTGACAACTGTTGAAGCCTAGGAGGGACTCAGAATGGCAGCATTCTGTGGAGCACTGGCCTGCTTTCTCTCGCCAAAGGAGAATTCCACAGCCAGTAAAATTTAAGAAATTATCTGACTCATGTTTTTGGAAGCTGGGAAGACTGACTAAGATTTGAGAGCCATGTGAATTGAGGACATCTTGTGTTATGATGTATCCTGTCTCCAGAAAGCAAGATCACATGAGCGAAGATACCCAAACTTGCCCTTTTACCAAGAGCCTACTCCTATGCTACTGGCATTGAATCATTTGTGAATGATCTAACCAACTCCCAAAAGTCCCACTTTTTAATTCCATTGCTGTGCCATGACATGTCAACATGAAATTTGGGTGGCATATACAATATCACATACCTTCTTGGAGAACTGAAATCCTTCAGAGCATTGGATCAATGGCACTAACTAGGACCAAAAGGCTGCATAGTACTTTCATCTCAGAAGCAGGGTTACAGTCAGATTTAACTCAGGACACTAGTGCCTGGATTAAATGGTAGATAGCTCTGGTGAGGCTAACCAACAGCCTGGTCTTTAGCAAATTAACAAGTACAGTGTCTCCTCTTTTATAACCACAAGACAATGACCATATAATTGCCCACAAATCTTCCTTCCACCTGGTTGTCATGTCATGAGAGAGATTCCTTAATCTTTAAAAACATTGGACTTGCAATTAAGTTGAATTGTTTACCTGAAAACAGACTACTTTGAAGTAAAACAGAGCTGTCTCCACTTATTAAACTTGTGATGACTTCCAACTCTCTTCATCACTGTAGAACAAACATATGCTAAAAAACAAAAGGACAGAAGATATAGAAACCTTTACATTGTATATTTGCTATGCATTCCTTCATGCTTAAATTGTACCCTTCTTCTTCAGCCTAACAGAGACTTACATAGAATAGACAAGTACAGTACATATCTCCCCTGGTTACATCTAGTTACAAGTAAGACCACCCCTAAAATCATTCATGGAGTACAAATCAGACTCCAGTTTCCATATTCTATTAGCTTTAGTAGAGTTGAGTGTGATTACTTATATCTTTCCTTACTAAATATTACATTATATTCACCATTATCATAATTACAGACATGTGGTTTCTTTCTCTTATTAGGTTATGGATAGGTAGCATCAAGTGTTTTCTGTGCCCATGAGTTGTATTTTGTAATGATAATCTCATTGTTTCTGTGAAAATTTACACCAGAAGTTTAAGAGATTCCATGTGTGCCTGCCTACACATGGTGGCTTAGACTTTTCTTCCCAGCAGGCATGAATTTATGAGTTGGAGGCCAGTCTGCTGTTCATAACAAGTTCCAGGCCAGCCAAGGCTACATAGTGAGACCCTGTCTCAAAAATTAAAACAACAGCAAAAGAACTGCCTTGTGGAAATTGAAGTGTTAATTCATATTCTTTGTATATTTTAGTTAAAACTTTTTATGTGTGACATGATTTCATATAGCTAAGCTTGCTACAGTATGAAATCATTTTTTAAAAATAAAAATAAAACACAAAAACTCAACCTAGCATGTCTCCAGTTTAAAAGATATCTTCATTTCTCTTCCCATTGCTGTGATTAAATTCCTCTGAGGGGAAGAAAAAAAAAAAAAAAAGCAGCCAAACAATGAAGGGTGCATACTGTTACTAGGCTAGCCCTGAACCTTGATCCTTCTTCCTGCACTTGCAAAGTGCTACAGTGTCTGAATTTGGAATTCATGTTCTTTTCTTTTAAGTAGAACTTTTAAAAATTGGATGTGTGTGTGTGTGTGTGTGTGTGTGTGTGTTTTGTTTACCTCTGTGTGTCATCTGTATCTCTCTCTGTCTGTGTCTGTCTGTGTCTGTGTCATCTGTGCTGTCTGTCTGTGTGAAAAGGATTGAAGTGCCTGTTCAGACCAGAAGATGTTGTCAGGCTCCTCATAGCTGGAGCTATAAGCAGTTGCAAGCCATCCAGTATAGGTGCAGGGCACTGAGCTAGGGTCTCCTGAACTAGGGTCCTCCAAAAGAATAATAAGTGCTTGTAACTGCTGAGTCATCTTTCCAACACCTGGAATCCATATTCTTAACAAGAAAATTACTGCATCTCATTGCCTTGCACATTTGCTCTTAACCCTTAAGCCCTGTGAGTGTTTGTAAATCCCTGGCCTCCCTGCTCTCCTCTCCTTTTCCCCATTAGGTTTTCTGGTGTCACTGTGTTGTATGAGTTCTGTTTGCTGCCTTTTATATCCCCAGCTCTTTCTGGCCTGACTCCTGGTCTCTGTTCCTGTTCCTTATGCTTCTCTCTCCCTCCCACTCCTTGCCCTTTTGTCATTGGCAGCTACTTACCAAGTTTCTTGCTCTTTCTTTTCTCTCTGTTAGTCCAACAAAGACTGCTTAGAAAGAGCAGCAGCCTTGTCATTTGAACAAAAGATTCTGACAACCCTTTGTAGGTTAGCTATTGCTTTGCTTAGCTAAAATATGATTAGCCTCTTCATCTCTTGTTGAATATCTCTATAAATGTCAGGGAGTTACATGCTGCAGTATCAGTGTCTATGACGGTGACTGCTTTTAAATTATTTTTTTCCATACTGATTTCTATCTTAGAGGTCTTAACTATACAGAGATTGCTGTAATCTCATCCGGTTTGGTATTTATTTATTAATTTTACATACAGTAATTTGGGAAGTAGGAACGGTTGTTTAGCTGAGGAGTTTCTGAATGCATATTTAAACCTGACTGTTGAGACATGCATGTGTTTTTTAAACTTCGGTTTTGTGGTGATTATGTATATACTACTCTGTATATTAAAATAAAAGTTTGTTAATAGGAAATGTCTTACGATCTTCTTTGTAATGATTTTCATTATTACTGGGCAGGCAGCACAAGATCTAATCACTAAGATTCATTGAATGCACATGGGGATAGGATCCTGGAAGGTTCATATTTTAGCCCAAATGAAAGTTAATTATTTATTTGGCATGTTGCTGTAATTAAGTGAGGCCTCAGATGCCTCTTCTATTTCTTATTTTTTTTCTAAATTTTCTCCAAGAGAGAACACCTTTAAAATGTTGTTTTATACAGCAGGCTTTCATTATAGCCCAGATATATATTATTATGTCCTTCTGTTTCATAGTCTTATACCTTTTTCTAAACCAATGCAGTTAGACTATTTACTTTTCTACTGAACCACAGAGTTACTGTCTGACTTATTAATAGTGTTTTTCATCATTTCTGCCATGTTTGCTTTGGAGGGATCTTGATTATTTTGTAACTAAAGATACCACTGCCTGAGAAAAGTGGTTAAGATCTGATGACATTTGATGAATTGGCATGTCACTTGCAATTGTTATTCTGCACAGTTCTCAATTTGAGAGTGACATTTTCCCCTGGGAGTGCTGGGAAAGTGTTGCAGCATCATTCCTCAGAAAAAATGATTAACTGTAATAAGTCCAAAGGACATATTTAGACAAGGGCAATAGGATGGCAGTAATTGGCCTTTCTGAACAATTACTACACATTTTTACTTGTTAACGAATTTTCTCTCACCCTGGAAATAATTATATAAACAAATCCTGTGGCTCTGAACTGCAGCTCTCATGTGAAAATGACTTTATTCCTATATAATATTAAGTCTTGTTTAGTTGTATTCATTTTGCTTGGAATGAAAACACAGCACATTTTCACTTTGCATTTAATTAAATTGGAGTACTGTACTATTATACCACATTTCAAATGTCCAGAGCGTTATGTAAATAGGGATGGACACAGAATTCAGGGCAAGGTAGTTAGGGCATCTTTAGCTGAAAGACCTCTAGTAAAAATAGCTGTTCTCTGCTGTGTCAAGCTAAGGTAATTAAGGCTTAAAGAAGAATGATGACAACCTCTTGCTCAGATACCCTTTGTTTATTTTAAGCTTAATGTCTTAAGTTCAAAATAGTGAATCCTAGTCTAGAATTCTCTATGTAACCAGAGCTGGTCTAGGGAGAACTGTGAGTGAGATAGAATTGTACTTCCTCCTTCTCTTCCTTGCTGAAGGAAGGCAATACATGTCATCTAGTAACATGACTGCTGATAAATTAAAAACATTCATCTTGCCTCTCTTTTGGTTTGTTTCAGATTTGTGCATATATATCTTAACACTTTCTTCTCTTCTTTCCTATTTTCCAGGCAGTATATAAGAATGCATTTTTGTAACTTAAATTCAGATTGCTGATTTTTAAAAATTCTGTTCTTCCCTCTGACAAATCACTACCCTCCCCCTTTCTTTTTTTTTTAAAGATGGTACCATAGGTATCCTTAGCTTGCCCCCTCCTTCCCTCCCTCCCTCCTTCCCTCCCTCCCTCCCTCCCTCCCTCCCTCCTTCCCTCCTTCCCTCCCTCTCTCCCTTCTTCCCTCTCTCCCTTTCTCCTTTCTTTCCTTCTTCCCATTCCTTGAAAATATTGAATTCTACCACTGTACTATGCAATAATTCTTAAATGTATATTTCTGTTCTTTACATTTCCTAGACCCTTAAACTGCATTTCTAGCTATGATCTGGATTTTTATACTTGGCCTGTAGTGGCATCTTAAACCGAATGACTTCAAAGACAAAACACACTCTCTAGTATCTCTAACCTTCCTACCTCTATTATCTACAGCCTTTGCTGTTTCCATTCATAGCAGGCTGCATAAAGGGGCTTAGTTTTGGAGACTTGGTTTATTTTGCTAATAGAGCCTAGTGACTGCTTTGTTCTTTGCTTCATCATCTATAAATCAGACAAACAGCCACCTCTAAGTTCCAGTGTTTTATTCATTTGTTTGGTAACTGAAGAGATATACCATGATCTCAGTGGTAGTATTCATTAAGTAGATACAAGATCTCTCTGTGACTATATCCATGGTTTGGATTCCATATAACAAAGAAGTTTAATGAGAGCTATGTCTTTGTTATGTACCTTTTCATAGCTAATAAGCAGCAGTTTTAGTCTAAAATCTTAGATTATTTCACTAATTAATGGACTGTCAAGGTTCTATACTGGCATCTGTTTTCTTAATGAGTTACCAAAACTTTAAGCAAGAAAGAAAAGGAGTTGTGATGAAAACTTCATATCAAAACTCAGATTTTTCCCCAATAGATAATAGTTTAATAAAGAATCAAGACCCAAGATGTGGGATTCCAGTCTCCTCTCCTGGTAAAGAATTTATTATATAGATATGTAGATTACTGCTAAACAGTAACCAACCATATGGCTTCAAGGATAAAGGACAGCTTTTCATGCAGAGTCAACTAATAAATATTTTTATAAGATAGCCAAGAATATGCATTAAACAACATTAAATAGTTTTTTGCCCCAACAAAACACTTAGGTAGAGATATATATTTTCACTGAACATTAGCTGCTGGTATATATGTAGTTTCCTTGATTATAGAAGAATCCTGGAAGGCCCACATAAAATACTAGAGTTGCAGTTAAGTAAGTTTGCACTAAAAAGCATGCTTTTAGCACACTGGAACTAACACAAATTAAGGTATAATTTACACATAAGAGAAATTAAAATTTCATGCTTGTTATCCATAGCTACTAGAATAATTGTAGGTACATTGAGCATGCTTTTTCCATTTTATTAAATTTCCTGACTCTCTATCAAATCCTTTGGTTCATTTCTTTCCTGATTCGCTTTTCAATAGTAATGACTTCATATAACTTATCATATTGTGAATGTTTTACATGTTTTTTAATGAAAAAATAAACTAGTCTAATTAGTTGTGTAAAACAAAATCTGTTCATTATTTCTCACAGTATAAACATGCTCACAAGGAGACACAAAACAAAGCAATTCTGATCTAGTGTTTTGTTCGTAGTGAAGACTAATAGCTGACATACCCCCAGGACAGTGGTAGAAGGCATGACAGCATGCAGACGGCTTCTCCTCAGGACACTGCCTTCCACTGAACTTCTTTTCAATGCAAATTTTCCAAATTCTGAATATTGGCAAATGTTTCATCCACTTTGTAGAATAGAGACATTCAGAGAATACATACATAAATAAAATTTGTGCTTAGCATAGCACTAGAAATTACTTCATTCTCTGACACATTATAACCTTAGAAGTACTGAAAACAAGTGGAATTCAGAATCTCTCAAAGCACTAAGATGCTTTGGTTTTAAATTTCAAAATGGGTAAGAAACCAAGATATTAGAATGGCTTAGGTAGGAAAATCATCTTTAGATATTTAGATTTGCGTGACTTAAAGGGCCATGTTGACAGGGGTGTCATCTCTACTATTTGGATCCTCAAAGTTTAAAGACACTGTTTTTTACTATGTTGTTTGTGCTTAAAGAAGCACAAACATTTAAACAAAAGTACATGTATAAAACAGAGTGTGCCATGGCCTTAGGATACTCTGACAACTTACTTCCCTTGGGGAGTTCCTCTTTTGGCACTATCATGTTACAGGATCACAGGTACACATTAAGTGAAACCTCCATGAGAGTTCTTGCTTTGCAACATTGAATTTATTTCCATTGAGTTATTTATGCAAAACTCAGTTGTTAATACCCATTGAGCACTTGCATTGATTTTAATTGTTAAATGCATTTAAAATGGCACTTTTATAGCATTTCTGTTATAATTTTTTAGTAAAAATTAAATACCTATTTTTATTTTGTTTGAAATTTGGTAGATGCTATTTTGTAGCTTATTTGCTAGGTAAAGAAAACTTTGAGCATAGGAGGTGTTTGTTACCAATTATTACCTTTGTAGGAAATCTTTGTGTTATGATAGTCTAAAACATATTGACATTATGCTTTGACTAATGCAGCAAATCGTTTAAAACTTCTCATTAATTAATAGGGTCTCTGGTTTGATGTGGAATGAATACTAATGGTATCTTGAAAATATCATTATCAGATATCATTGGTATCTGATAAAATTTTTTATCTCATAAAAAACATTTATCTTATAGAACAATAATAAAAGTAATAGATTTTTGTTAGCTTTGTAACAAAAGACATTACATTTGAAGAATCATCTTTTGTATGAAAAATGATAAAGCCAAACTAACAAATAAGTTTTGCACATTTGTACACGTTGATGATTTGTTTGGGAAATGACATGTAGTAGCAATGAAAGTCAAAGGAGGCGAGGTATTGAGAGATAAAAAAATTGATAAAGCGAATGTGGTTATTCATTTAAAGCTGAAACTTGGGTCATCAGAGCAGGGATACTTTAGATCAATGTAGAAAGGATGAATCGAGGAACAACTGTTATTATTAGATGGATATTTAGATACACTGTTGTTATTAGATGGATATTTAGATATACTGTCATTATTAGATGGATATTTAGATACACTGTTGTTATTAGAAAGTAATTTCTTTGTAGTAGAAGAATTATGACTAAAAAGCAGAAGTATGGGCTGTTTTGTACCATCTGAGTTTTAAATGCCAAACAAGCAGAGTGTAGAGAATCTTTGATTCTGTGGGGTTCATCTGACTCCTTTAAAAGGCTTAGGTGAAGAGGAAGAAGTAGTAGGCATAACTCAAGTCTAGAAGAAGTGGAGACCAAATGAAAAAATGACCATATATCACACTTTAAGAAGCTTTAGCTTGTCTTGGGAATTGTATTCTGTTTAGTTTTATGTCATCATGATACAAGCTAGAGTCACTTAGGAAGCAAGACTCTTAATTTAGAAATTGCTTTGTAAGATCTACCTGTAGGAAGGCCTGTAGTGCATTTTCTTGATGAAAGCCCAGCTCTGGGGGGCAGTGGCAACCCTGGGCAGATGGGCCAGGAAGGTATAAGAAACTAGGGTGAGCAAACAATGGGGAACAAGCTAGTAAGGATCATACTTCCATGGCCTGTTTCTGCTCCTGTCATCAGGTTCCTGCCCTGACTTTCTCCAGAGATGGACTATGATGTAGAGCTGTAAGCTGAATAAACCCTTTCCTCCACTAAACAACAACAACAACAACAACAACAAAAAGCTTTAGCATAGAGAGATACAAAGCAATGAAAGATTCCAGGATGGGGAGGGAAATTTGCTACATATTAAAATTAATAATTTGATTATATGTATGCATTATATAACTTTATTACTGATTTTCTTAGATAATTTTATGCATCTACATAATATATTCTAGTTGCACTTAACCTCACTCTCTGCTCTCTTCCTTCCAATCCTGTCAGTCCTCTCTTCTCTCTACAAGTAAGTCCCTTTTTCATATTCCTGTCTTTGTTTTTTGTCTTGTGACCCACTGAGTTCATCTAACTGTGTGCCAATGAGTTTCAAACTATCCCTTGAGCTTGGTAAACTCACCAGTGGTAAACAATGACTGTCTTTTTCTCAGAATAAAGTTGTAGCCAATAGTTCTGCAGTATCAGTTATAATTCCCTGAGTCCCTGATACATACGTGACTGATGACAGGTCCAGTCTTGTCATCACTACTGTGAGATCATGATTTCAATGCTTATGTGTCTGAGTCACTGTTCTAGTGCTGTGAAGAGACACCATGATCAAGCATTTGATTGGGGGCTTGCTTACAGTTTGAGAGGCTTAGTTTATTATCATCATGGTGGGGAGCATGGTTTCATTCATGGCACAGGAACAATAGTTGAGTTATATCCTGAATCCACAGGCTAAGAAAGAGGACTAGGCCTAGCATGGGGTTTCCAACTTCCTCCAACAAGGCTACATGTACTACAAACAATGTCAACCTCTTAATGCTTCTAATCCTTTCAAACAGTTTTACTCCCTGTTGTGTGAGCATTTACATATATGAACCTAAGGGGCCCTTCTTAATCAAGCTACCACACTGCTATGCCCTTGACTTAGCATTTCACAGTCCTTCATGTCTTCCAGCTCTTTCCTTTTGTGGTCCCCCTTTCCATGATGTTTTCTGAGTTTTAAAGGGGGTAGTACTGGTATCCTGTGAAGAAGTGACCACTCAGTTCTCACTTATTTACATTAACTTGAGCAGACACAAGTCATTGTATTTACATATTCTTTGCACCTTTGGCTCAATGAACCATGGCTAATAGAAGTAAGGTTAGCAGTACAGCACCAGCTTCAGTTCTCTATATCTTACATTGACAGTGTTCGATATTTTCATCAATAGGATCTTACCAACCAGTTGTGGTGGTAATGAAGAGGAATAGTGAGGGCCCTGGAGACTCTTTGATCTGCAACTCCTTAGGTAGTACCCACACCTGGGCTGGATCTTTTTAAATAGCCTCTTGTTTTCAGGACCAGCAGTACACCATCATGTGGGACATCTCCTTTCTAAATGTTTTTTAAGTTATTTTTTTGAATGATTTTTATTGGATATTTTCTTCATTTACATTTCAAATGCTATCCCCAAAGTCCCCTATAACCTCCCCCCACCCTGCTCTTCAACCTACCCACTCCCACTTCCTGGCCCTGGCATTCCCCTGTACTGGGGCATATAATCTTTGCAAGACCAAGGGCCTCTCCTTCCATTGATGGCCTACATCCTCTGCTACATATGCAGCTAGAGACACAAATTCGGGGGGGGGGGGGTTACTGGTTAGTTCATATTGTTGTTCCTCCTATAGAGTTGCAGACCCCTTTAGCGCCTTGGGTACATTATCTAGCTCCTTCATTGGGGGCCCTGTGTTCCATCCAATAGAAGACTGTGAGCATCCACTTCTGTATTTGCCAGGCACTGGCAGGGCCTCACAAGAGACAGCTATATCAGGGTCCTGTCAGCAAAATCTTGTTGGCATATGCAATAGTGTCTGGGTTTTGAGGTTGTTTATGGGATGGATCCCCGTGTAGGCAGTCTCTGGATGGTCCTTTCTTCTGTCTCAGCTCCAAACTTTGTCTCTGTAACTCCTTCCATGGGTATTTTGTTTCCCAAGAAGGAACGGAGTATCCATACTTTGGTCTTTCTTCTTCTTGAGTTTCTTGTGTTTTGCAAATAGTATCTAGGATATTCTAAGTTTCTTGGCTAATATCCACTTATCAGTGAGTACATATCATGTGTTTTCTTTTGTGATTGGGTTACCTCACTCAGGATGATATCCTCCAGATGCATCCATTTGCCTAAGAATTTCATAAATTCATTGTTTTTAATAGCTGAGTAGTACTCCATTATGTAAATGTACCACATTTTCCATATCCCTTCCTCTGTTGAGGGACATCTTGGTTCTTTCCAGCTTCTGGCTATTATAAATAAGGGTGCTATGAACATAGTAGAGCAGGTATCCTTATTACCAGTTGGAACATCTTCTGGGTATATACCCAGGAGAGGTATTGCTGGATCTTCCAGTAGTACTATGTCCAATTTTCTGAGGAACTGCCAGGCTGATTCCAGAGTGGTTGTACTAGCTTGTAATCCCACCAGAAATAGAGGAGTGTTTCTCTTTCTCCACATCCACGCCAGCATCTGCTATCACCTGAATTTTTGATCTTAGCCATTCTGACTGGTGGGAGGTGGAATCTCAGGGTTGTTTTGATTTGCATTTCTCTGATGATAATTGGATAATTCTCACATGTTTAAACATTCAATGTTGGCTAAGAAATTCAGACCAGGGAGGATTCTGCTTGAATCTATAAAGTAGAAGCAGAAGTCCCAGCTCTCGGAGTCTCAGAGGGTTAGCCTGGTGTTGCTTTTCTTTCTTTTTCTCCACAGACTTTTACTTTCCCTCATCCTTTTACATTAGCTAACCTTGGTTTCTAGATCAAGATGATTTTCCTCCTTTGTTTTCAGGAGGCATTTCCAGCCACACCATACTCTTTAATCACAATTCTTCCTGACAGTTTTTTGATTGGATCCAAATTTGCAGTCTGGATCCTGAGAATCTAATTTATGTGTCTGTTACAGCAGTTCTCAAACATTTTCACCCCATAACTTCTTTATATCCTGGAATTTTACTGAATATCCTAAAAAAAAAGTTTATATGGATTTTATTTATTCAAAATTTCCAAATTAGAAACCCAAACTGAGAAGTTTTAAATTTCAATTGGCTTAAAGCAAAATTTAAAAGCATGATATTACATTATATTAAAAATAATACTTCCTGAATAAAGTCAGTGAGAAGAGAAGTATTGTCCAATTTCTGCAGTCACTGCTTTGGTTTTTAAGAAATGGAGCACAAGGTCCCCAATGAAGGAGCTAGCAAGGAGCTGAAGGGGTTTGCAGCCCCATAGGAGGAACAACAATATGAACTAACCAGTATCCCCAGTGCTCCCAGGGACTAAACCACCAACCAAAGAAAACACATGGTGGGACTTATGGCTCCAGCTGCATATGTAGCAGAGGATGGCCTAGTTGGTCATCAATAGGAGGAGAGGCCCTTGGTCCTGTGAAGGCTCTATGCCCTAGTAAAGGGGAATACCAGGGCCAGGAAGCAGGAGTGGGTGGGTTTGTGAGCAGGGGGAGAGGGAGGGAATAGGGAGTTTTAGGAGACAAAACCAGGAAAGGGTATAACATTTGAAATGTAAATAAAGAAAATATCTAATAAAAAACAATAAAAGGAAAAATCAAAACAAAAGAAAAAAATTAAGGAATAGTGATTGTTGCTTCCTGTTATTTTTAATGTTATTTTTATGTTTGTGTGTTGATGTTATTTTATGTTTATTTTTATGTTTATCTTTTGGGTTTGTTGAAGGAAGATTACTTTCTTGCTTTTTCTAGAGAGTAGTTTTCCTCCTTGTGTTAGCGTTTTCCATCTATTCTCCTTTGTAGGGATGGATTTGTGGAAAGATATTGTGTAAATTTGTTTTTGTCATGGAATATCTTGGTTTCTCCATCTATGGTAATTGAGAGCTTTGCTGGGTATGGTAGCCTGGACTGGCATTTGTATTCTCTTAGGGTCTGTATGACATCTGACCAGGATCTTCTGGCTTTTATAGTCTCTGGCAAGAAGTCTGGTGTAATTCTGATAGGTCTGCCTTTATATGTTACTTGATCTTTTTACCTTACTGCTTTTAATATTCTTTGTTTTGTGTATTTTGTGTTTTGGTTATTATGTGACAGGAATACTTTCTTTTCTGGTCCAACCTATGTGGAGTTCTGTAGATTTCTTATATGTTCATGGGCATCTCTTTCTTTAGGTTAGGGGAATTTTCTTTTATAATTTTGTTGAAGTTATTTACCGGCACTTTAAGTTGGGAACCTTCACTCTCTTCTATATCTATTATCCTTAGGATTGGTCTTCTCATTGTGTCCTGGATTTCCTGGATGCTTTAGGTTAGGAGCTTTTTGCATTTTCTTTGATGTTTGTGTCACTGTTTTCTATGGTATCTTCTGCACCTGAGATTCTTTCTTCTATCTCTAGTATTCTGTTGGTGATGCTTGCATCTATGACTCCTGATCTCTTTTTTAGGTTTTCTATCTCCAAGGTTGTCTCTTTTTGTGATTTATTTATTGATTCTATTTCATTTTTAGATGCTGGGTGGTTTTGTTCAAGTTCACCTGTTTGGTTGTGTTTTCCTGTAATTCTTTAAGGGATTTTTGTGTTTCCTCTTTAAGGGTTTCTAGCTATTTAGCTGTGTTCTCCTGAAAATTTTTAAAGGAGTTATTTATGTCTTTTTAAAAGTCATCTATCATCACATAAAATACAGTTTTAAATCAGAGTCTTGCTTTTCTGGTGTGTTATTTATGTCCTTAAAGTCCTCTGTCATCATCATGAGATGTGGTTTTTGAATCAGTCTTGCTTTTCTGGTGTGTTTGGGTATCAAGGGCTCACTGTGGTGGGAGAACTGGGTTCTGATAATCCCAAGTAGCCTTGGTTTCTGTTACTTATGTTCTTGCCCTTGCCTCTCATCATCTGCTTATCTCTGGTGTTAGCTGGTGTTGCTGTCTCTGATTGTGGCTTGTCCTTCCTGCAAGCCTGTGTGTCAGCACTCCTGGGAGACCAGCTCTCTCCGGAAGGAATTTGAGTATAGAGAACTGTGCCTCGGTCAGCTCTGGTTGCAGACTCAAACAGGAAGGTTTCTTGTTTCCTTGGTTGTTCCTTGGCTCCTGTGTCCTGATGGCTCTGGGATGGTCCCTCTTGGGGTAGGAAATTGAGCAGAAGTGGTGGTCTTACTGTGCTCACAGGCATGTCCACACTTCTGGAGACCAACTCTTTCCCAGAGGTATTTGGGTATGGAGCACTGTCTCACAGGAACAGCTCCAGTCGCCACTGTGGTTTTTAAGCAATTTCTGGAATACAGTGCTTTTTTCCCCATTGTCCTGTGCTAGTCAACAGATGTACAGGTAATGAATTATCCTAAAAGAAACCTCATAGGAAGTTCCTGACATTCTGCTGATGGGAGAATCTAGATCCACATATGATTAATGTATCACTGGTATGGTTTTTATCATTAGTGAGGTATCCTGGAGGTGACTGCATCCAACTTAATTTTAACATATATTATTTAAGACATAAATTACATCTTTAAGTTAAGTGTGAGATGGGAAACATTTTCTTCTAAGCACATTTTGTAGAAGATAATTGAGACTTGAGGTTTTATTGGTTTTGAAGGCACAATTTGGGAGACACGCTAATATATTTAGTAATATTTTTTACCTTAAAAATCTAGGTTCTACCTTTATTTTCAAGAAAAGCAAAAGTGATCTCCTGGCAATTTGACTAGACAAGATAGACTTACAATATTATAAACATAGAGTAAACATGTTACAGCAGTTCAGTTCTAGGGACTTCTAATACTGTTTGCTCATATGAATAGAGGCTATGGAAATAAGCCAAATAAATCAGTGCTGGTCTTGTTGACCTTTTCTTTTAAAATGCTGTGGAAGATTAGCTATAGCTGCTGGATATGTTATTTAGTTAGAGTTGATTCTTTTATAGCTTACTACACTGAGTTAGTAAGTCTATTTTTCATACAAAGCAGTGGCATTCACTCCCAGAAAATATTTCACAACCATAGTTTGATATACATTGTCAGCAGTGTATTACATTAAGGCTTGTGTTTTGTATGTCTTTTGTAATTTTACAAAGGTGGCATTATTTTAGACATTTTAGATTGACCCAATTCTCTATATTGATGCCCCGTGGCATTTATTAGTTGAGTATTACCTATATTTTTTAATACGGTCACATAAAATATTTTAGGACTCGGTGGATTTAGAAGGTTAAATAGTTTGTCTTTGTCTTGAAAGACTTTCATCTTAAACATTACATTTGTGGTGTTTTCAACTCTGGTTGTCCATTGGCCTTACATAAAGAAGTTAAAAATCAAAACAAAAAGAAAACCCACTTTACACAACACAAAATAGTGCCAGGACCCGAGACTAACAGGTTAAATAACTTGGCCAGTGTTTCTGATGCATGACCAGAATTGGAAGTCTCAATGTAGAACTCTTTGCATACTCTGTTCTCCTCTAATCCTGGCCATGAAGTGTAGCTGTAGCAGCATTCCAGGAGAAGCTGTTCACACTGTACCTGTGTGCAAGGCATTCCTCTAGGAGTGAGCAGAGCTGCCAGCAGCTGGTGATCTGTTATGTAAATAAGCAGCTTCAGTGATCACTGATACGGAAATAGTAGTACCCTTATATGCATTTCTCCCCAGTTCCAAAATACAAGACAGCTCTGAGTGTCGGTCTTCCTTAAATTGATGAGATGTACGCAACAGCACAACTTGGGTATGGAAGAAAGGTCTGCTTGTTACAGTAGGTGAATATTCAGATAATCTAGGGAATAGTGGGAATTGTATACGACATTACATTTTGCCTGGGGTTTTATAACTAAAATAATGTGAGGTCAGGTGTAGCAGAAAGGTATTTTTACCATTTTTGATTAAAGAAGTGTTACAGTGAACATAGCTTATTAAAACAGAACAGGAAAAATAAAAGTGCTCATGAGTATGTAAAAAAAATGCCTTACTAAATAACACAGAATAATGAATACATGCTGTACTTATTCTATCTCTTTATAACATGACCAACATATATTACTGACTGCTCAATTTTATTACATGTTAATTAATTTTCATTGATATAAAATGAGTGGGCTTTAACACTTTAGTTTCCAACCTGTTTGTGAGACTAAAAGGAACTGTGGCTGTGGGCTCTCAGCACCATTGTGTATGCTTTTATTGTGGTGAATATCAAAGCAGCAGTTAATTATAGTACTAGCATTTCTGTTCTTCACCTCATTATCTCTGTCTTGCACTATTATTTTCTGTTGCTGCTGGCTATACAGCATCAGGCCTGGCACCAGTGAGGTGTGAACACAATGCCAGCACTGCATTCAGCACAAGAATAGAAAGGCAGATGGCAGATTGTACTATTTATAGTTGGAGCCAATCTGCCTGAGGTGAGCCCTGCTGAAATGGTTTTTTAAAATCAGGAATGTTTTCATATATTAAAGGGATAAGGAAATGAAGGCAAGGAAAAAAAAATCTTTAGACCTCTGGACTCTGAGAGTAAAAATTTCACTATAGACCACAAAGCAACTACAAGTATTGATTAAGCATTTTTAAACTGGAAATTTACATATTCTTCTTTATATTCTCTAAGTAAAGCCTTCAGGCCTGCAGCATCCTTCATAGCAGAACATAAGGAGTTTATTGTTCTGGGATGTTATGTTGCCATAGCAACTGTGGCAGTAAGAATTTTAATTATTGGGAACAAAATGAGAATATAATAACTAATTATTTAAGACCATTGACTATATAATGTGGACTCATACTAGTTTTTAATTTCTTGCTTGTCACTTTTTGGCTGCATGTGATGAACACAAAATCACTACTTCATATTTGATTCTTCATATTTTTAAATAATATATTATTGAAAACTATGGTATCAATTAGTATATTGATATAGACTGCCTGAAAACTGCATTAATTATCTAAACATTTTTATTCATTAGATACCTGGATTAAAAACTGATTCTTTCTCAAGAATTACAGTGAATGGGTAATTAAAATGCTCCAGTAAGGTGGCCCAGATAATCTGATATACAGTCACCAATATAGAATAGCAGTTAAGAAAACTTATGTTTAGCCAGGCGTGGTAGCACACACCTTTAATCCCAGCACTTGGGAAGCAGAGACAGATGGATTTCTGTGTTCGAGGCCAGCCTGGTCTATAAAGTGAGTTCCAGGAAAGCCAGAGCTATACAGAGAAACCCTGTCTCAAGGAAAAAAAAAAAAAAGAAGCAGAAAACTTACGTTTTATTCATAATGAAACTGTAATATAGGCCTAAGAAATTAATTTTATCCAATCATAGTAATAATATAAAATATTTTGATTGGATTTATTGGAACTTAGCAGATTACTTAGTCATATTCTAAAATATGCCACAACTTCTGTTCACTTGAAGTCATGATTAAATGTCTGTCATATGAATTTGTTGGTTTTATTTCGAGCGTAAGCTGATTTTGATTTCCACTTTTTATACTTTGATAGTTTAGAGAAAGTTTATGGGAAGCTGGGTTTATAATAAGATAGCTACAGCTCGGCTGTTTGCCTTATTAGCTTCATATTCATAGTTAAGTACAGCTAATGATAGTAGTGACTTTTGGTTAGACACAGCTGATCATTCCCAAAGCGTCTTCAAATGGAAAGCTAGGGGTTTTAAAATGAACTAATTTTTAAAAATGAAGAAAATTAGCGGGTGGTCACATAATAATTGAAGCTAAAAGGCAGGTGGAGAATATTCTCTATTTGCTGAGGAAGATGGGAAAGCTATCATCACATAATACTCAAAAATTAAATACTAGCAACTGAAGCTCTTCCTCCTTCTCTTTCCACCCCAGTTCTGTATTAAGTTCTCTCACACACATTCAAGTGTGTATGCACAAGTATGTGGATCTAATAGGCTGACATTTGATGTTTGCCCCAATTGCTTGCCATCTTGCTTTTTGAAACAAGTCTTTCACTAAACTTAGAACTCTCTGATTGGACTAGACGGGCTGGTCCACCCATCTCCTCAGTTCAGTAATTATGGGCATGTGCTGCCTGGTTCAGCTTTGTGTGTGTGTGCGCAGGTCTGCATGCTTGTGTGGCCAGCAGTTCACTGGCTGAGCTGCCTCTCACAACAAGCAATGGCAGTAACTAGCATCCTCTTTAAGGGGAAGTAGAATGGCTTCACTAGGAGAAGAGCATCTCCTTCCCACTTGTGGTTATGTGTTTTGTAAGCCCTCTCATTGTACAGACATTCAGGTTTCTTGTTCCACACCCTTTCCCCTCAATTAGGACCTAATGATATTTCTAATCTTTAGGGGAACAGCTTTGTTCCAAGTTTAAATTTTATGTTCTGATTGTGTTTATTTTTTCTGAACTTTGTAACAGAGAATTAAAAAGTGGACTTTTTTCTTCTTTTCTTTGCGGGGGAGAGGGGAGTCACAAAGGTAGGGCAGACTAGGCATGACTAGAAAGTGAATGTGACTGGGGTGACTGTGTGAAATTCCCAAATAGTCAATGAAAGTATGACTAAAAAGAGAGAATGAATTATATGGGTTTATTTAGGAATGAAAAACAGTTCATCCTTGTTCTATATAGGTAGGCAATGGGAAAAATTACTTATTTTCTTGTGAATTTTAGTAATATAAAAGTGAAGAGACCTGAAATTAAAAAGAATAAGGTAAAAATTATTTCTGTAACTCACAAGTAATTATCAGAATCATATTTGAAAATTTTGACCAGAACTCAACGACACACAGTTCTCTTAAGAAAAACAAGTATGCATATAACCTGAAGTGCAAAGTCAAAATACTTACCCTTATGCCAGTGTGGAAACATTTAGTGGATACAGGTGTTCTAGTGAACTTTATGGACCTGACATTAGATAATAGGAAGATAAGCAGTACTTTCTTTCTTGATTATCATTCCTAATTGAAGTATATCTTTTGCGTAGTTTGAAAGGTATGTGAATTTGTGTGAATTTGCTTCCTATGCAGAGTTTTCATTTTCCTTTCACATGAATTTAAACATTCATTAATTCTGATATTCACAATTGTATTTCATTAAATTGTAAACCATTTAAAGCATACAAAGAAACATATATGTATAGTTGGGTTTCATTTTGTCTATAAAAGTCAGTTACATTTAACTCTGTTGGCAACCTAGATGTTTAGGGAAGGGACAACAGCCAGGCCCCCGCCCTGTGAGGAAGGCATTAAACTGACTGCCTACTCCTTGTTGGCACCATCCAAATTACTCTCAGTGAATAAAGCCCAACCTACAAAAGGTTAAAAAAAAATCCTTCTATTGATCCTAGGGCCTTAAATGTGCTAGGCAAGAGCGCTACCACTGTAATACATCCACAGCCCTAGCATGTCTTCATGGAACACATTCCAGTTTTTATGTATTTTATCAGATTTCATTTGGTTGTTTTAATGTTGTTATGATTGAAATTTTTTTATGGTTGCTGAGTCTTTGATGAAGTGATAAGACTCATTTTGTTTTATACATTAGGACTTTAAAGTGTTGCTTTCCTGAGAGGAATGTGTAGCATTTACTAAAAACAAAGCCCAGAAACTGACGACTATTGTTAAACTTATTCTATTAGAACTAGAATTTTTAAAAATAATATTAGCATTTCTTCTCAAGGAATATTATATTTGCCATCCCTTTCTTTCATTGTACATGACAAAATTAAAATGAATCAAGAATCAAGGATAAATTTACTGAAAGCCTGATTAAATGTGAAATTATATAGATTTAGTAGCATATCCTGTGGTTGTTTTCTTTGTTATTTTTTTTTTTTTTTTTTTAGTTTGTTTGCTTGCTTTTTGATTTATTTATTTATTTTGGTTTTTCGAGACAGGGTTTCTCTGTATAGCCCTGGCTGTCCTGGAACTCACTTTGTAGACCAGGCTGGCCTCGAACTCAGAAATCCACCTGCCTCTGCCTCCTGAGTGATGGGATTAAAGGTGTGCGCCACCACGCCTGGCTGTTTTTTGTTCTTAAATCCATCACTGTGCCTCAGGAAACTACTGTTGTCCAGGAATTTAGCAAGGATAGATTATTGTGGCCCATGAGCCCTGTATGATTTGTGCAGTATAAGGTCAGTATATAAGTCAGCAGTGATTGCTTATGGCCTTAGTTTCAGGTGTTTCATGGTAGGCAGCCTGTCAAGTGTCCAGCTGAGGGGTTGGTTTGCCAGCGGGGAGTGTCTGTGCAGTCTGTAGTCATTCCTGTATGAGGACAGTAACAAAGGCAGCTGCTGGCTTTAGTTGCTCCCTGTCCTCTTTGTAGAATTAAGTGCTCCATGGGAACAACTTGGATTTTTTTTATATTGATGAATGTATAGATTTCCATTTCCCAGTGTCTTCAATCTTTCTTCTTCAGAAAAGTCTTATTTTTCTTATTTAGAGAAAATAATTACATTTGTAATACATTCAATTCCTAAAAGATTGAGGATTAATTCCAAAGGGAAAAATTCATTATGGTTATGAATAGTGCTTGGTTGCAAACTTTACAGCACCTTTAAAAATTGCTTCTTAGGGGAAAAAAAAACAGCTTTATTCTTGTGTGAGTTGAGGTCACAGTGTGTGCACTTGTATATGTGTGTGTGTTTAAAATATTGAAGATATGGAGCGGATAGACAAGAATGGCAAGAGTATAAGAGAGAAAAACCTCCATGCTTCCTGTGAAATTGTAAAAGGCTGACAGTGATTAAATAGAAAAATAGATATTTTTCTTTTATTTGTATTTATTATGTCTAAAAATAGATTTTCAGTGATAGTAGTAATAGAAAGTTACTACACAATTGGTTGCTTTTCAGTAATAACCCAAGTTACTATTTAGAGGATAAAAATCTATATTTTGGAAAAGGATGTACTATGTTGCAATAAGATATTTTATAGTCACTTTAACTTTCTAACATTCTTTCAAGAAAAACATTTTTTAGGAAAAGGCAAAGTCTGTGTATTGATGCTGATATTCATCCTTTATCACAGATTTTTAAAATGTTTTTCTTTAATTACAGTAAAATAATATATTGAGATAATTAAAGTTTATTTTACATTCTTAAGTGATTTTTATTTGGAAATGTATTAAACTAATTTTAAAACCTAAAATTTTTTTAAATTTTTTTCTCTTTATTAGATATTTTCTTCATTTACATTTCAAGTGTTATCCAGAAATTTCCCCATACCCTCCCCCATCCCCGCCCTGCTCCCCTACCCACCCCCTCCCACATAATGGCCCTGGCGTTCCCCTGTACTGGGGCATATAAAGTCTGTATGACCAAGGGGCCTCTCCTCCCAATGATGGCCA
>LR749505.1:3500684-3546454 GCA_902729485.2 Mus minutoides | reverse complement strand
AATTATTTTCCCATGTATTCTATGATGGGGCCTTTAGATTGGTTTTCTGCTTCTAATAGTACCCATAATACAGCAATCAAGACCCCTCCAACAGTGACTCTTTCTGTTCTGTTTAGTAGAAAGAAAAATTCAGTTAGTACTTTAAGAAAGCTTTTTCATAGACTATTCTTCTGCACTCTTGACCTTTAGATTCCCATGTGTGTGTGTGTGTGTGTGTGTGTGTGTGTGTGTGTGTGTGTGTGTTGGGTGGGTGTGTTACCTGGTGTGGAGTGTGTGTCTCTGTGTGTGTGTCTATGTGTGTGTGTGTGTGTGTGTGTGTGTGTGTGTGTGTGTTTGTGTGTGTGTGTGTGTGTGATGTATATGCTGATGGTTGGGAGCTTGCTGTAGTTAAGCTGGAAGCCTCTACAACAAGGTCATTTGCAATGAATTTATCTATCAGTCTTCTCATCAGCTGTCATCTTTTGGATTGTATGCTTGGAGAGGAAGCAACCATTTTAGGCTTTGTAGAATTTGGAAAAATTTTGGAAAGCACAAAAGTAACCCTGTTGTCAGACAATCCCTTCAGAAGAGAAAGTTCCAACTCCATAGATCTGAGTCATACGAGACAGTTAGCAATAACAAATAGGTTCTGTCAGAAGGCTGGCCTGGCTTGAAGCCCGGGATTGCTGAATTACTCCGAGAGGGCAAAGGCACCTATGAACCCTTGAGTGGCAATAACAAGATGGGTCACGGGTCCATCCAGCTGACTGCTCTCAATTTCCTGTCTGTACTGCTTAGACTTTGGGAGAACATTGGACTACATAATTGGAAATTGAAGTTAGCAATACTCTTTACCTAATAGCCAGTTTCAGTACCATGGGCATCTGAACTTAATTTTTTTTTTTTTTTATAATCAGTAGGTAAGCAGAGCTGAACTTCATGTCTAAATGCAATCCATAGTTGGAAATGCTTTATGAGATGGACAGAATTCTGCAATTATACATAATTTCTAAGTCTTTAATCTCAGTAATATGTTAGGAATAGAAAATGATGGTTATACCAATACTCCAAAACTTTAATAGGCAATGGCATTTTTTATGTCCTTGTACTATGTACATTTACATTTTTTAGAATCAATTTAAATCAGGTATAGGCTCATGCCTATGGTTCCGGCACTTGGAAGGCTGAAACAAGAAAAGGACTTCCAGGAGGTTGAGGCCAACCTGGGCTACAAATGAAGTTCCAGGGTTGCCTTGGCTATATAGAGTGAGTCACAAAAGACAAAACAAAAGCCCAATTTCTCCCTAATATTTTATTAGTTTTCAAACATGGAGCAAAGTTTTGAAAGACTAAAAGGAACAGCACCATATACCTCATTGCATGATTAGCATTCTACACATGGTCTTTACCACACAGCTATGAGCCTCTTCATTTTAATCTGCCCATCAATCCATCCAAATTCTCAATCCACTTCAAGTAAATTCAGTATATCTATGGATTTCTCTAGCATGAAAGATTTTCACCTATACTTTAACTTTGGCTCTCACAGTTTCCTTCTGATGCAAAATTTACATTGCGGAAGAGTCACACTCAAGTGCATAAGTCACTCTTGGAATCTGGACAAACTTAGGTTCCTGACAAATACCAACATTAAGTGTTCCTTCAAGTCTCTTCCTACTTAGCTGTTTTCATACAAAGTCAGACAGTGTATCTGAAAACTTTGTCCACTATATGGTAGTAGATGTGAGAATGGCCAATTAAAAAAAAAATAGTTTGCTTAAAATTTACTTTGATGCAATAATACTGCAAGTTGTTGGCTGCTTTCGGTTGTGCGATGGCCACCACAGTGAAGGCAAAATGTGCCATTCCTTCAGAATTCATAGGAGATGAGAGTGTGTTTCTCATCAACTTTCTCTACCCACACCACTAGGTAACTCGAGTTTGTGTTCCACCCCCATAGTTGTTCATTTTCTGGAGGGCAGATGAAGGGAACCTTAACAGTCTAGAGTCTGGTCAGGCTGAGCTCTTGTCTTTGATATAACATCTTTGAGATTTCATCCAGGAAGCTGTTTATCTAAAGCATGCCCCTTTTGTGCTCCCTCTGCTGAGTAGCAGTGGCTTATGGATGTGCCGCAGCTTGACAGCCCATTCACAAGCTGAATGACATGTTCTGGAGACTCTGAGTGTAGCACCTATAACCTGAGCAGCATTTGTTCCTAAAGCTGCCTTTGCAAGGATTTGCACCATATACCTTTGCTGTTTGTAACTTCTCACATCTATTGTCACATGCAAGTGATGGTTAGGAGAATGAATTATATAATTTAGAGAAAGCTGTGCTACTGTTTCTCTCACAGTGAAATATACAGCTTATAAACACATCGATAATTCATATTGCACTGCAGTTTTTATTTTGACTTGGGAACCTGAAAAATATCATTAACTGCTATTATTTCATCATCTAAAATATCTTTCTTGTAGGGAACAGTTTTTCTTTTTTTTTAACAACTGGGCTCTGAGCCTACATTTTTCTTTTATTTTTATACATTTAATTATCTGTGTGTGTTTTATTGTTGGGTGTATAGAGGTCAAAGGACAACCTATGGGAGTTGGTTTCTTTTGTTCCATCATTTTTTTTCCTGGGAACTAAACTCGGGTCTCTAGTCTTGGCAGCAAATGCCTTTAGCCACTAAGCTATCCTGCTGTTCTGAAAAGCTCACAGTTTTCTTTCCTGGGTAAGACAAATGTTTTAAATTTCCAGTCTCATCTTAGAAGAAGGCAGGCATTATCTGTCTTTGTCTGTTGAGTACTAAGATTTGGTGGTAAGGAAGAAAAGAAAAATGAAATTGGCGAAAAGAGTATTGGGAAAGGGAGAATCTAAGAAACAGTAGCAACCATCAATAAATATTTCATGGTGCTGCTCTATGTTGGTGGTTACACCAGATCAAGTTGCTTAGCCCTAAGTCTGGTTGATGCAGGCTTTAGTTGAAGGCAGAGGAGAGGTGACTTTCATCATCAGATTGTGACTTTGCTTTGTCTGGAGAAACAATGCCCAGTGGAAAAGGCCCTGGCCAGTTGTTTCCTGGTCAAAACTTGTCTCTTACTTCTTACATTTCTAGGGAAGCAGACAGCATAGTAGTTTTCTTTATTCTTACATACGTACCTCTGGGTGTGCATGTATGTCTCTCTGTGTATGTGTAGGTACTTGCCTGTTACATGCATTTATACTGAGGTTCAAGGTAGTAGTCTCTCGGTTATATTCTTTTACTCAGTTTTCCAACATAAAGGTATTACACACTTATCAAATCCCACACTTTTGAATCCCACACTAAGATAATCAGACTTTGGTAAAAGAAATATGGGAATGTGTTTTTGTCACAAGCTGAGAGAGGACTGGAGCTACAGTTCTATTGTGTGCTCTCAGTAAATGCCCAAAGCTTTCCTGTCCTCTTTATTTTTGAAAGCAGCAATTGCAGCTTTGGGCTAATGATTAAGGATGAAAAGGCTGTTATAGAAACCTTGCATTTAGCATTCGCACAGCAAGGAATTGTAATGATAAATTTCATATAGAATAAAGAGACCCTGGGGCCATCTGAATATGTTGACAAATGGCGTTACTCGTCTTATTAACCAGTTCCTAGAAATATAGAGAGCCACGTATGAAACTATACCAGGAATTTCCTGGTAGAAATGTCTAATTCCTCCCCTTTGTAGACCCTTTGCTCATCTTCTTGGAGAGGCACCAGGCAAGTATTTTTCTTTATCTTTTTTTTTTTTAATTTTTTCCTCTTTATTAGATATTTTCTTCATTTACATTTCAAGTGTTATCCAGAAATTTCCCCATCCCCTCCCCCATCCCCGCCCTGTTCCCCTACCCACCCGCTCCCACATAATGGCCCTGGCGTTTCCCTGTACTGGGGCATATAAAGTCTGTATGACCAAGGGGGCCTCTCCTTCCAATGATGGCCAACTAGGCCATCTTCTTCCATATATGCAGCTAGAGAAATGAGCGCAGGGGGAACTAGTTAGTTCATGTTATTCTTCCACCTATAGGGTTGAAGACCCCTTCAGCTCCTTGGGTACTTTCTCTAGCTCCTTCCTTGGGAGTCCTGTGTTCCAACTAATAGCTGACTGTGAGCATCCACTTCCGTGTTTGCCAGGCACTGGCATAGCCTCCCACGAGACAGCTATATCAGGGCCTATTCAGCATTATCTTGCTGGCATATGCAATAGTGTTTATTTTTGGTGGCTGATTATGGGAAGGATCCCTGGCAGCCGCCGTCACTGGTTGGTCCATCCTTTTGATTCAGCTTCACACATGATATCTGTAACTCCTTCAATGTGTGTGCTTTGTTCTTAATTCTAGGAAGGGGCGAAGAGACCACATTTTGAACTTCATTCTTCTTGAGTTTCATGTAAAACCTAAAATATTTTTAAGTTGCTCAGTGTGTGCATAGATCCTGTAACTTTCTGTTACAACTTACAAGGCTTTTCTTGGCTTAAGAGGCTATCAAGTCCATTCATTGGTTCTTTGCAATAGTGTTTCTCACTCTCCCTCAGTAACTATAGTTTCATAAATGCCTTTCCAGCTGAACTTTTGTATTTTGTCAGGTTTTCAACAACTTAGAAGAGGTTTCAATTAAAAATAGATTATAAAATTACATGTGGGTGGCAGTTGAGTGAGTTGGTATGACAGCTCATATTAAGAGGTTGGATCAAGTGCAGAGTAGCTTAACAAAATTTGAGAACTTTAGTGCTACATTAGTCCTCATGACTGTGAACTCTAGTGCTACATTAGTTCTCATGACTGTGAACTATAGTGCTACATTAGTCCTCATGACTGTATAGTGCTACATTAGTTCTCATGACTGTGAACTATAGTGCTACATTAGTTCTCATGACTGTGAACTATAGTGCTACATTAGTTCTCATGACTGTATAGTGCTACATTAGTTCTTATGACTGTGAACTATAGTGCTACATTAGTTCTCATGACTGTATAGTGCTACATTAGTCCTCGTGACTGTGGTCCTTTAACATGGGCTGAATGCTAAGGAGAGCACCTTCTTCTTAGAGAACACATTCTATCTGGGCAAAATGGTGAAGGTTGGACCCATTAATTTACTGCTACTAAGAACCCCCCCCCTTCTAAAAAATACCCCCTTTGCCATTTGTGGTTCTGGGCAAAAGATCTTCAGGACCCCGAGGCTTGCTTGTCTCCCACCTTGCCAGTCCCCAGAGAAGACGCTTAGTTTACACTACAGACCACCGCTCTCATTTTAAATCTTCTGCTTATTAATGAAAATGAAGAATTCTCCTTGTATAGAATTTGAAAATCTTTACCATTTTTATATTCTGCATTTTTATGGAACTATAGATTAGTAAGAACTAGATATAGGTGTAAAGTTTTGTTTTTTGTTTTGTTTTGTTTTGTTTTTTGTATTTTTTCGAGACAGGGTTTCTCTGTGTAGCCCTGGCTGTCCTGGAACTCACTTTGTAGACCAGGCTGGCCTCGAACTCAGAAATCTGCCTGCCTCTGCCTCCCGAGTGCTAGGATTAAAGGCGTGTGCCACCACACCCGGCGGTGTGAAGTATTTTAATATGTATTTTAATATTCTATTATTAGTAGGCTATTGGGCATTAATTTAGATATTGAATATGAGGGAAAACATCTCTTTAACTGATTTTAGTTTTTATTTTGTTTTGAGTTGACTTCTTCATGTTTTGCTCAGGTTAGTCCTAAATGCTTATATTCCTGCAATCCTCCTGCATCAACCTTTAAAGGGCTGAGACTTTAGGTTTGCACTGCCATCTCTAGCTTAAGAGGTCTCAATTTTCAAAATGCTATCCATTTCACAACCCTGGAAACAGAAAATGGGAGAAATGAACAAAAAGAAATGTTACCAGCTCTAGTTGTTAATGTTTAAATGGCACATTAAGCTGTATCTGTATTCAGAGTCTTCTGGGATGTTTCAGTGAGTAATGTTTAAATCCAGATGAGCATATCTACTGCCCTTAATAATCATCACTTCTTCATAGTGAAAATATTCAAAATTTATTTCTTATAATCTTCAAAAATAACTAGTAAAAAAAACTATTGCCAGCATCTATAGTTGCCTTAATGGATAAAATAATACTAGTACTCTGTCTGCTTTCTCTGTAATTCAGTATTTATTGACCAGTCTTTCTTGTGTAACCCCTTCAGTGCTCTCCACAGCCTCTGGGAACTTACTTTCCACTTGTGTGAGAGCATCACTTTTAGATACCACTGATGAGGCAGGACATAACTAGAGTTTTTGTGCTTGAATTATTTTACTTTATTACACATACTGTTAGTGTTTAAAATATATAGTACCTACAATAAAATTTCTTTCAAGGAAGTTCTTCCACAAATAATGCAGTAATTTCTCATACCACATACTCAGTATCATTAATAATTACTCACCCACCCAGTTGCTCCTTTCTGTAACTAGTCTGCTAAAATTGTTCCCAGAACAATCTCTATCGTATTATGTAATTTTCTTGATTGGTTAGAAGAAAACTTGAAATTCCTTAGTCTGATAGCCTCTGCCATCTACATTGAGCCAGCTCTCCCATCTTTTTCTTCCTCATGAATGTATAGTGGAACAATCTTTGTATTAACCTTTGAGAAAACCAGTTATTTATTTGTGTTGGCTATTCTATTTATAATTCACACTTCTGTTATTAACACTATATCCATTCCTAATGCCCTAGTCAAATGTCAAGTCTCTAAACATTGTGATTTTCAATCTGAAAGTAAGATTTCAGTGTTTGGTTTTTTTGTAACTTTTCCACAGTACCAGCTAACTGCATTTTCCCCACGGCTCCCTTTGTGTCTACCCTTTATCTTTCTGCCACATTAAGAACTAGTTAAACACATGGGACTTAAGAAATTGCCTAGTGGTTAAAAACACTTACACCTGGTGCAGAAGACCCAGGTTCAGTCCCTTATCCACATGGGCACTCTGAACACTCTGTAACTCCAGTTCCCGGGAATCTGACACTGTTTTTTGGCTGCTGCAGACTTCAGCCATACATGTATTTCATGCAGACAAATATTCAAATAAAATAAAAATAAGTGAATCTTAAAAAAAAAACCATGAGATTTTCCCTTAACATCTTCCCTATATTGTATATAGTTTGTGTTCTGTAAATGTGTACCGAATTGAACTTAAAACTTTCAAGTATAGCCGCACGGACACACCACTCATACAGAGACATTTGTCTTCTATTCCTAGTGCTACCATTTACTCTTAGAATTTCATCTTGACATTTAATTTTTCTATGACTTAGTGGGTGTTTTACTTACAAAGTGGGTGTAATGATATTTCACTCTAAATTATAAAATTATTGTGTTATTTGCTAAAGAACTTCTTTGAACTCTTTGAGATGAAAGTGGTCATATTTATAGAAAAATGATGAGATGTTGGCTCTGAAACATGAAAAATTTGGGTACAATTTAAAGATAATTTTGTTTAAATGCCAAGTGGCCAGAAATTATATTATCAGTTATGTGACACGTGTATTTTAATAGATGTGTGTATAGTGCTTTAAGCTTATAAACATATTTTCTAAGGTTAGAGTAGGTCATGGCATATATTTTTAGTAAAATTTAAAAGACCAAAAATTGTAATGTAAAAACGGATTACATTGGTGCAGTCACTGAGAGTCTGAGCTTTAGGTATTGTTTACTAGGTTGGCTCTTGGTCCAGTTTTGTGACCATAGATGGTCATTTAATCTTTTAATGTTTTGTCTCCATTTGTATAAATCCAAGTAGTAGGATTCCTATATACAGGATACTTTTTAAGAATAATGTGTTTCAGCTGAGACAGAATAATGATATGTTAGTTCTTATGCTAACATCTCTTTGGAGAAATTCTGTATATTTAGGCTTAATCAAAAGTCAAATCTAGTGATTAATAATTTAGCTTTAGGTAAACCTGAGTTTTTTAATATTGTTTTTAAATTTTTTTAAATAAAATAATTTATACAAGGTATTTGGATAACTGTTTCTTCTCCCCCAACTCTTCTCTCCTTCCTCCAGCTCACACAACTCCATGCCTTGCCTTCTTCTCTCCCTTGACCTGTCAAGTGCAACAAATACGTGTAAATATACACAAACCCACACATGCACAAAACCTGTGAAAACACAAAATTGGAAACCATAATATATAATCAAAAGACCACTAAGGCAAAAATGCCCAAATAAAGCAATGTGAGACAAAAAGTCTACAAAAATATTATTGATTTTATTTTGTGTTGGCCATCTACTCCTGGGCAAGGGGCCTGCCCTCAAGTGTGGTTAATATACCCAGTGACACTCCATTAGAGAAAAGTAATACTTTCTTGGCAAGTTGACTGGAGATAGTTTCTTGGTTAAGGATGTGAGCTTGTGTCTGCTTTGCACTTCCAGTGCTGGGATCCCATCTGGCTTGAACCTATGAAGGTTCTGTGCATGCCGCCTGTCTTTGTAAGGTTTATGTGCACATCAGTCCTTTTGTGTTAGGACTGTGTTTGTTTGTTTGTTTGTTTGTTCGTTCGTTTTTGGTGTCATCCATCCCCTCTAGCTCTTAGAATCTTTCTGACTCCTATTCTGAATAGCTCCCTGGTCACTAAGGGGAGAGGTTTGATAAAAATATCTGTTTAGGACAGAGTGTCTTTACTCTGCACATTCTTCAGTTGTTGGTCACTGTGTTAATTCCCATATACTGAAAGCGTAAGCTTCTGTTTAGCAGAACGTAATTAGGAGTCACTTTATTGATACGTTCCCTTGGCAGAACTGTAGTATTTCGTTTTCCCCATGGCCCCTGGCCTATCCAGTCTCTGGTCCTTGGGCACTGAAGCTGTATCAGGCAAAGGTTCCATAAGTGGAGTAGGCTGTAAATACAATCAGATAGTGGTTGGCTACTCCTATAATGTTTGTGCCATTATTGTACTACCAAGTCATGCAGGTAGGTCACTATTGTAGATCACAGGTTTTGTGACTTGTAACATTGACCTTTAATTCCTACCATTTATAATGCTACATATAAAAATTTGTAGAAGTTATCTAATTGCTTTCTAGACTCCATTGGATCTTTTACTTTTGTTTTTAATTAAATGACATAGTACATATACAATATCTAATCTAACCCCGGTACATGTTAATATTTAATGCTTATTAGTGATTTATTGTACTTAGGATATTATGTCAATTCTTCACACAGGCCTATTCAATTCTACGTAATATTTTAGTATCAAAGAATAATGTTCCTTGGTGTTGCAAACTTTATATGCTTCAGTACAGAGGAACACCAGGGCCAAGAAGTGGGAGTGGGTGGGTAGGGGAGCAGGGTGGGGGGAGGGTAGCATTTGAAATGTAAATGAAGAAAATACCTAATTAAAAATTGGGAAAAAAGAATAATGTTTTAATAAACATGAATTTTATTATACAGATTTATTCATTGAGACTTGTCTCTACAGCTCTGCATTTATATTAGTTGTAGTTTCCTGCAGTGGTCTCTGTCTGTGGCAAAAAGAAGTTCCTTGATGAGGGGTGAGAATTACACTTTTCTGTGAATCTGACATACATTTAAATCAGTGGTTCTCAGCCTTCCTAATTCTATGTGAATCTTTAATACAGTTCTTCATATTGTAGTTACCCCCAATCATAAAATTATTTTTGTTGCTACTTCATAACTGTAATTTTGCTACTGTTATGAATCACAATGTAAATATGTGATATGTAGGATATCTGATATGCAAACCCTGTGAAAAGGTTTTGGACCCCCAAAGGAGTCCTGACCCACAGGTTGAGAACCACTGTTTTAAATTGATGTTAAGGATTATGCTGGTTTAGTAAAGTTGTGGTTGTAGATTCTCCTCCAAGATCCATGACTTCATTAGCATTGAGTAGTTGGCTAGATTTCCTGTATCAAACATGAATTTCCTCTTGTTGAGTAAGTCTTAAGTCTGATTAGAGTTGTTTGTACCATTGAGGTGAGCATGTGTCTACTACACCCTTAGGATAATCATGTCATGGTGGTCCTTGTGATTCACAGGCAACATAGCTGAGTAGGACTATTGATTCTCTCCTTTGGATGCTTGTATGGTGCCTTGTAGTACCATGAAATCTGATTGTCTGGAAGAGGCTTTCAGATCAGATCCAGGTCAGGTAGTCTGGGACCCTTCTTTCAAGTTTACACAGCCTTTTTCAGCGGTGTTGGATATCTTTACTCAGGGCCTCATGTTTGCCCAATAAGCACTTTACCCACTGAGCCATCGTTCTAGACAACTCTACCCTTTAGCTTTGTTACTAGTTTAAAACTTCAAGCTATAGTTTCACTACCACTGCTGCCGCCACCACTGCTGCCGCCACCTCTCCTCCTCCTCCCCCTCGCCCCTCCTCTTCTTCCTCCTCTTCCTCTTCTATCACCACCACCACCACTATCACTTTAAGAAAGCATTCTGGGTTTTTCTTATCTCTTTGATGAACTATCTGACAGAACGCAGCTTAAGCCTAAGCCAGGAACAATTTGGTTTTGCTCACAGTTGGAAAGGCTGTATCCCATCATGGAGGATGAAGAAAATTGTGGTTTAGTGTAAGGCTGGTTGCTTACATTGGGTAGATAAGTCAAAGTGGATGCTGGCTCTCAGTTGGCTTTCTTCTGTCCATTCATTCTGTATTTCCAGTTCATTGGGGTAGTGCTGCCCAGTTCATGGTAGATTTTCTTTCTTCAGTTTAATCCTCGCTAGAAACATCTTCACAGGCATATTTGAAGAACCTCACCAGAGGGCTTCAAAAAGGTCTAAGCTATTCTTGCTCCTATTGAATTAAGTTGATATTAAAAAGTATTTCATCACAGGATTTTCTTAAGTTCTTATTTTTGGTGTAGTGATTTAAAAACAAATTCATTATACATCTTGCTAGAAGCAATATTTTTTTTTGTATCTGGTAAGTGGAAGATGATAGTAGCTGTCTCTTCATTTTTTCTGTCATTTAGCATCCAGTCACTCAGTGAATACCAACATTTATTATTTTTAGGCTAGTCAATGAAGTGGGAAAAGTGAGTATTTTTTTATAGCAGACATCTTCTCTAACTTTTTGAGAATGTAAATTGAATTTAATCCTAAATTCTGTCAGGGCTGAGGAATTTGTTCATGGAGTTTTTATGTATACTAGTATTAGTATATAAGCTGCCCTCATATGTGTTATTGCTGTTATATTCAGAAAGAAATGAAGTTAATTGATGGTCTCTTAGTCATTGGTGATTATAAGATGCAGCTATGTTATATAATGATCTCTATGTATGTCCTGTCAGCAACTGTGATTTGATATTGGATTCAATGTCCTGTTTTCTTACACATTTTGTTCTAGTTCCTTTCATGAACATTAAATGTACAAGTATGACCCCAAGCCCCAACTGAATTGGAAGTGAAATGCATGTTAAATTTGTCAGTGTATTTGCTGACTTGGTGTGGGGCTCCTCTGCGTGGGAAGTTACCCTTTAGAAGCAACTTCAGTGGATCTGTTTCTAGGTAGTGTCACATAGGTTTACAGTAGAATCTCCATGGAAACCTTTCAGATTGAATGTATTTAAGTCAAAGAATAATCTACAGAGTAAGATGAAATAATTTAAGATTCTTCTTATAAATTCTTTGTATATTATTGGTTTACCTTCTTAATTAAATCTTGATAAAAACAAAGACAAAAAAGAAAACCCACCACAGACTGCAAGATTTATAGTTTTGAGGCACTAACGTCACTAGACCACCAATACCAGACCGCTCCTTAGGTAATCCAGTACGGTGGAGTAGTGTGTGATGAGGGATACATAATAATGAAACAAACTCCTGCCATCACTACCACATCACCAAACAAATACCTTGAATTATTTTTAAAGTAATTTTTTATTACTTTAATTTTTTTACAGTCAGTCATTACCCACCTCCTGGTCCACCCTATTTTAAACATGTAACTAGACAGAGAGCACATTAACAGCAAAGTGCTCTATTGTCCTTAGTTTAAAAGACTTCAACCATGAAAAGAAAAAAAAAACCCACATGAAGAAATTCTGTATTTGCTTGTATATGGCCTTATTGTAGTAACTGCTTAGTCTGAAGATAATACAATAATAATGTGATTTCCTCATAGAAGTTTACAAATGAAATTTTTCTGTGGTTTCTAGATTGGTAAAATACCTATTTTTAATATGTTTCTGAGATGTACTTTTCATTTCCTTGTAAATTTTCAGAGGGCTTCTGTATGCCAGCAATTTTCCAGTATTCCAGTCCTTGGCTAGGTCTTGCCTATTTGGCTTAACTGATTCATCTTGGTTGGAAGGAGTTACTATGCAGGAGCTTCAGATCCTGTCTCTTTGCCACATTGCAGATTTTTACATTTTACATTTAGCAATCACTTGGTGTGATTTCAGCTGTGTCTATTCTAGTAACACTAAAGGTACTCGTGAATAGCTAGCTAATCAGTGAATTCTAGTCTTAGGTAGAGATGCTCCAAAGCATTTAAAAAAAAAATAGTTCAAAACTATCACTTTTACTTAAATTGAAAGGGCATTCTCAGGGCTGGAGAGATGGCTCAGCAGTTAAGAGCACTGACTACTCTTCCAAAGGTCCTGAGTTCAAATACCAGCAACCACATTGTGACTCACAACCATGTGTAATGGGATCTGATGCCTTCTTCTGATGTGTCTGAAGACAGCCACAGTGTACCTATATATAATATATAAATAAATCTGAAAAAAAAGAGAAAAGATCACAACTCTAGATTTCTTAGCTACTATTCGAAAACCCCATGAAGATTTAATAATCAAATGTCTGATACCTGAAGTTGTACATACAGGTAGACAGACAAATATGTGATGTCACCTTCCATAGATCTAAAACACTATCCTTGAGTTCAGTGTGAACATTTAAGTGGAACCCAGAAGACAAGCTCACTAGTCTCCAGGCTATTGTTACGGTCAACTCCAGCACAGTAACAAGGCTGAAGACTGCTCTATGGAGAGCTTATGCTGATATTTTAAAAGTTTCTGTTCTGCTCTTCTAAGGCAGGATGGAACAGCTTCAGTGTACTAAGTAATTATCCAAATGAAATAGAAGCAGGCTTATCACCTCAAAGTGGACTATTATTTTGACTGTTCCTATTTTCTTAATAATGAAAATTATAGAAAATAAAATCCAACAATTTTCTCAGCTTTTGAAGGATAGGAAGAGTGGCTTCTGTAGATACTTGAAAGATAAAATACAAAAGCCCTGAAAGAGGCAGCTGGGTTTTAAATATTGAGATGTGATCCTGCATAAGTGTATAAACAATTCTGATTAATAAGGGACACTTTGAATCTGTATGAAGGGGATTTCCATCCCAGGCTTCAGTGCAGAGGTGTGCACAGATGAAGTGAAAGCCTTTGGTAATAATAGCTTTTGAGGTCTCAAGGAGTGAAACAAGTTGAAGAACTAGAACTGTTGAAAAGCCAGGCCAACCTGTTCCTGGATCCCTCAAACTAAGAATAACTGTAGAAGCTTAGGTTTTCTCTATGAATAGTGTAGGTGGATTAGCTTTCCCTTTAAATAGCTGAGTCATTCTCATCTGAAACTCTGAAGGTAAAAAGTAGTTGGAAGGCTCTATTTTAGTTTATAATCATTTCTTTAGCCTTTTCCTCTTAGTTTCATTTTAATTTATAATTACACATTTAATTTAAATAGAATTATTGGGGGAAATCTTTTTGTTGACACTGTTATTACTATTCCTTTCACAGGTAAATCTTTAAAATAGTTTAAAATCTTTCAGGCCACTAATATCTTCATTTTTAAGACATTAATCTAATTGTGTTTATCAATAATTTCAAAAACTATTCATAACTCTTAACATCTGAGAACCAAGTCAGTAATGTGACATACATATTACCTGACAGTCATTATTGGTATTTGTTCTCAAGTCAGTGATTTCTTGTGCATCTTATATTGTTGTTTTTAGGTTGCATTAAGTGCCTTGTAGTTAACATTTTCAACAAATTACAAAAATTTGAAACTCACTTTGAATCTGGAGTTCATTGATTGAGCAAGGCTATCTGACTCGTGAGCTTCTGACTAGTTGCTTACTCTGTGCTAGGATTAGAGGCAGGTAATAGCAGGCCTAGCTTTTATGTGGGTGCTAGAGGTACAAACTCAGGTCCCCATGCTTGCGCAGCAAGTGCTTTATGGATAGAGTCATCTCCCCAGTCTTAGAGCTTTGTTCTGGCTAAGCTAATTGACATTTAAATGTAATTGACACTTAAATCATTGTGATGGTAACACTAGTTAAAACCTATTCCACCAGGCTGTAGAAATGGCTCAGCTGTTGAAAGTGAGGCTCACAACTGAAAATATTAAAAACCTGTTTATCTGCAGTTACACATCTGGGCAGTCTCTTATGGTTCCTCCTACAGGTTTTCTGAGGGAAAACCAAAGGGACAACTGAGAGCTAAAAGTTAATTTTAAGAAAGGAAAAATTTTTCTTTTCCTAATGTCCCATATCATGCATAAATGGCTACCAATAATTAGAAATAGCTTCTGACTAATGTACATGCTATGAAAATCAGCCTACCAGTAAGAGAACAGCCACATCGCAGCGGTATCACTTAGAGATTGTGAAGAGTGCCAGGCAGTGCTGGGTCTGGAAGTCACTCAGTTGGTACCTGCTCTCTGTGTACAGAACTCTGGCTCTTCATTTAGTACTGAGTGGAGGACAAAACCAGAGGGGGATGGGGCGAACAATGTAAATCTGGTACAGCCGTGAGCGAGGCTATGTCAAATGAAAAGACACTGAAGAGTCAGTCCCTCCTTAGCAACTGACCTAAGAACCAAGCAGCACAGTCCCCACATGCAGACATTCTGTAGTCTCCGTAGGGTCTGTCCATGGAACAACCCCCAAAAATCATCAAGACTTGGAGCCATCCACAGTCATGTTCTTTTTGGTCCTTGTTTGTTTATTTATTTTAAGAAAAGGAAACTCAGACAAGATGCATACAATGGAATGAAAACAAAAACACGTAAAATTTGTGGAAAACAATTAGATCAAATATTGAGAGGAAATTTGTAGCATAAATATTACATTAGAAGAATTACATTAATTCCATTTGTATAAGATTGCCCCCAGCAAAGAGGAGGGACTTCCTAACTCATTTCATAAAGGTAATATTATTATCCTTAAAACTTAAATGCTTCAGAAAAATAAGTCTACACATCATATTTCTCATGAGCTTATTTCAGAATTCAGCAGCACAAAAAGCAAGGGAATTAGCTCTGTCCCTCTTCTGTGTGCTTCTGTACCAGCCTCAGGTCAGGGCTTCATGGGTTCTTCCAGCCACAGCCTCAAAAGGGAGAGGAGTGGGGAGCATTCAGTCATAGTCAGTAGACTAGCTTCATTTGTATCACTGTGGTTTAAAAACAAAGTAGTTTGCAAAAAAAGTTTTTCATTTAAAGAAATACAAAACACGTTTCTTCCCATTTTCTTAGATTATTACATTTACTCAACCTGAAGTTCACTTGTTTTAAAGGAGGCATCTAGAACATTTCTTACATGTATTCAGATTTGATTAAATGCCCCTCTATGACCAGGTGACTATAAAGTAGTCCGTCAGTCCTGCCTGGGTCCCCTTAGCATTTGTAGTGGGTGCCTTGAAATTTTGTTTTGCTAGACTTTCACAAAATAGGACTTTTATTTCGCAGTAAAATATGGCACAATGAAGGAAAGCTCCTTCATTACACTATAATTCCATGTCATCTTTCTGTCTTTAAAAAGAACTCTTGTATTTGTTCAGAATAATTTAGCTTCAGGCAAAATACATTCCAAGAAGCTTAAAGTTAACATTTTACCCTCTAAATTAAAGAAATAATTTTCTGTGAAAATAAAATATCTACAGGGCAGTAGAATAAGAAGCATCATATATTTTGCTATAGTTCATATTTCTTAAGAGGAGAAAATGAAAATCCTCCTTTAATTTTGTTGGTAGCATGTCATATTTATTTTTTGGTATTAATTACTAGTAGTGATATTAAATTACAATAGCTGTTTGGGGGGCATAAGTTCTGTGGAGTTTCCAAGGCCAATATTCAGGGGACTATTTATTGCTTTATAATCAAGTTTCCAAAAGTTAGAATAAACAGGTTTGCCTGGTTTATGGCATTCTGGTATGCAACTATATTTTCTAGATAAGTGAGAGTTCTTCATTTATAGTTAAACATTAAAAAAATAATATTACATTAAGTGCAGTATGTAACCCCTTAAATGGCATGTCAAAGTTTGCAGGTTATTTATGACTGGCTTGCAGATGTCTTGATTGAAGCTGAGTTGCATTTACAAGTGTCCACTTTCTAGGAACAAGTATCACTTCTGTCAAATTGATAGACATATTTGTTTCTTCTTTAAGTATGTTCTAGCCTCAGCTAGTGATATGGTGGAAGCGAATACTGAACCATCCCTGACAGATCTCATCCCTGACAGATCTCCCTCTTCCTGAGACCTCACTTCTTGCTCTTCTTTTCACTTCCACTTTGGAGAGTGAGCTGCCATCATGGTTTTTATATAAGAACAACTGCTAGCATCCTACTAATGAGTTTCTACCCATCAAGCTATACCTGAGTCACAATAGCCTATCCAGCTTCATGGTCAAATGTGTGGACAGCCAGTCCATGCAAGAATGTTAGAATTTCATTAAGCTTTATGACAAGCTTGTAAGAGCTGTGACAAGCTAGTTTTAGCTGGAAATGTTGCCAAGAATTCAAAGCCTGTTGAGGCTGTGCTTCCTATCTAAATCCATAAGACATTCCTGAGCCATTTTTAGGGGTTAGAGTGTCACATTCTTCAGGACATACACTGCAAATGGGTGACTGCTGAATGGGAAGGACCATTGTTTACAGAGTGCAACAGAGGATGGGTGCTACAAGAATGTGGGATCCTAGTGACAAGTAGGCCAACCTTCTGGTGCTGTGACCTGAGCTCTTTCATATCATCCGTCCCTAGTCCCTACAACTATATTAAGCCTTCTGTAGTCATTTCTAAACATCATCCTTTTCCTTTTCCTTAGGCTGAGGGGAGAGATTTTGTTGTGGTTTTGTTTTTTGTTGTTGATCTTCTTCCAATAAAGGCGAGAGCAACTCATTCCAGTTATTCTAAATCACAGACTGCGTTAATCTTCCACACTTCGCTTGTGTTGACCTCCTTTTTGCACATAAAAGGTCTGCCCTGGAGCTGCTTGCCAGCCACCTTGGTATACTCTACAAAGGCTATGATGTGCTATCTCAGCCAGAGGGAGCTCCTTATACCGTTTTTATAGTTTCCCTGCCAGAGTGAGTTAACATTTCCACTCCCCACTTCCCCGCACCTACTCTCTCCCTCTCTCTCTCTCTCTCTCTCTCTCTCTCTCTCTCTCTCTCTGTTGCTCAATACATTTTTTTTGCTTTATACAATTTGTCATTACTGCCTGACTCTTGATCTCTGTTGATTTAGCTTGTCTTGACAAACAAAATAGGATTAGTTATTAAAGGTAGAAACATCAAGATTTTTCTCTGAAAAACAATCTCAAAGTCATATTTAGGCTACACACACACGTGTGTGTGTGTGTGTGTGTGTGTGTGTGTGTGTGTGTGTGTGTGGTGTATTACTATCTCTGTGTACACATGGAGGCTACAGTACCTGGTGTCCTGTTCCGTATAGCGTTACACCTTATTCCTTTGAGACAGTCTCTTACTGAACTTAGAGCTGAGCTTGCAGCTGGAAAGCTCCAGCAATTCTCTTATATTCATTCTCCTGAAGAGATGGTAATATAGTGGTGTATGTGACTTGGTTGGGTATTTACATAGGTACTGGGTATTATATGTTAGGTACTCATCATAGTGTAGCAAGATCTCTTACCCATGTACCACCACCCTCCTGGAGGTGCTGCCATTGGGTGTAGAGTTGTGGGTCCTGCCTCTGCTCAGCCACAGAACACGGCTGCGCGTTGAGGTGGGACAAGGGAAGTTTGACTGCCTCTTACCTCTCCCCCTATCCTGCTGCCAGGGCAGGTGTGGACCATAGTAAAGCACTGGGACACTACTGGGGTGGGGGTGGGGGGTGGGTGTCGGAAAGTGAAGTGTGAGGCGCGGCAAGCTGGAGCTATTCAGGGGTGCCCAGGCCTGCAAGGAGGCTTGGTCCGTGGGGTTCCCAGGCTCTTGGACACCAGGTGCCTCTGGGTAGAGCTGAAAACAAAATCTGGGCCCACTGACTGAATCTGGGGTCGGGGTTAAGCTGGTTCCGCAGGGAGAGTCTTTGGCTTGATGGCTGCAGACTTGAACTTGGTGGTCGTGGCTGGTCGTTCAGACAGGCCTTCTGTAGGAGAGTAGACGGTGACTCTGTAGGCAAAGGCCATCTCTGTGGCTCCCCACCGGTGGCTCTCGATGAAAAGGGGCAGTAGTGTATGGTTTTAAACGCAATTATTGTCATGATATAAAGTGGATATGTAAAACCATACCCCACTTCTCAGGGTGGGTCTGAAATTAAATACCTTTTGCAGGGAGGAATGTCTGGGAAGGAAAGCTTATTGGCTAAGCCCTCCAGGCCTCTGTACCTCATTAGCATGGAGATCTGTCTTGAGCCTAAGTGACCTGTAGTAATGTCCTTTTCATCATCTACATGTGGAGGGCTTGGAACATTGCCCTAATGTGATTGATGGCAACAAATCTGTGGGGGTACTGCTGCTAGTGACAGGAGCCTGGTGCCCTGGAACAGGCAAAGCTCCTACCGTCCCCTTCAGGGTCTCCAGGGCTTCTAGCCTTAGCTCAACCAAGGACCAGGTTACCTCTCACGGTCCACTGCCCCACAACTGGATATTGTTTTAAGCTCCAGAATGCTGAAGCCATTTCATACTTTGTTAAGTGGCATGTGATATTTCATTTCCAATAATGAAATGTTTCTAAGATGGTTGCATTAGAGGACAAACTCTTCTGGGTATTAGATGAGGTTACAAGAAAATAAGAAAAAAGCAAAGGTGTTGGTATTTTCTTTGGTTTTCTATCATTATGGATCTTAGGTTCAGGACAAATGTATTTCCTTTAGAGAAAATAAGGGGAGGAATATGTTGGTAGCAGTTTAGCTATGGACAGAGAAAGAAGGAATAATGTTTCTAGAAGTATCTCACCTAATCATCTTTCCTGATTTGTGCTCTTTTTACTTGACTACTCTCTAGCTTATGGTTTATCATATATTCCATACTTTGAAAGTATAATTTTATTGAGGCTTTCATTATAAGAACTATTGCATTTTATATTTTACCTATTAACTTTATAAACTGCAGAACGTTGTGTATTTCAAGTAAAAAAAAAAAGATTTTATATGTTTAAATCTGACCATCAAAAATTCAAGAAATGACACTCTCACTGAACCGTGACTTCATCAAAAATAGAATACCAGTAATTACAGATTTAACTCAGTTAATACTAGTTTTAGAGATACAGACTTTAAATTATTCTTTTGCCATGGGACTCATTTACAGTAATTTGCAGTTTTGATAAGTAACCTTCTTCTATGTTGGAGGCCAAACTGAAGTAGGCTACACTGATAGCAAGGTAGTTCTGAATTGAAACCTCACATTTTAGTTTAGATCCCTCTACTTTCCAGGCCATATAAGTAACTTTCATTATACTGTTTCAACTGAAAATAAGGCTAGAAGATAGAATAGATCACCTTGCATTTGCAATACTATATTTCATGTCTTTCCTGAATGCTCAGTTTTTCATTTCTAAGTTTGAAATTCTGATAATAAATAGGATTCTTAGAGCCCACCTCATGCCCTGAACTCTAATGGATTCTTGCTTCTTCCAAAAGTCCACACATGTCAGTGGCTTTGGCCCTATAAAATGGGACTGCGTGTGCTCTAATAGCCTCCTATTTATGAGAGCTTTATCTCTGGATTGACAGTCAGGGTCTCCATTTGAATTTCATGGAGGAGGTACTATGGGCTTCTGGAGACTTTTTCTTCTGTGTTTCTGATCCTATAGACTGTGAACTAAATATTTAATTCTATCAACAAATGTACCATAGTATATTACTCAAAATAGTGCTATCTATAAGTTCTGCTTTCATTCATTGCCAGATTATAGAGTGCTATCTATTTCATCCTTTGAGTTAGTTAAATACTTTAAGAGTGATAAGTAAAACAGAACATAGAGACTGGTGGCTCATTGTAAGAGAGTAGGCACAGAATATGGGAAAGAGTTATTTCATAAATCACTTGTTAATTTGTGGTAGTTTTTGCCCATGATATTTCTTAAACAGTGAATTAATATGTCTACATTTCATTACTCCCTGTTCTGCTTGAATTTTATGATCAGCAAGGCCTAAAAGATGCAGTTTACTATTTTATATTCATGTTTTGAAAACATTTTTAAAATTCTTTTGACAGTTTCATGCATATATATGATGAATTTTATATAATAAATTATATTTGTTTTATACCCTCCCCCCAGTTCCTTCTCACAACTTTTTTCTCTCCTGCCTCAGGGTTGGGTTTTTTTGTTTTGTTTTGTTTATTTTATTTTATTTTATTTTTTGCAACAAGCCTCCCTCCTTTTCCTTGTCTTCTTGGTGTGACTTACTGAGTTTAATTAGAGTCCTTTCATGAGCAAATGGAAGCTGCCAGTAGACCCTCTGGGATGGATGGAGCTTCAGGAGCCCCTCCTTTGTCCATGATGAAGTGCTGAGGGGCTCAGTCTTGTGGAGATACCAGAGCTGCTGTCAGTTCACTAGCACATTAGCTATGTTAATTTTTTTGTATATTTACCATTATCTGGCTCCTACATTTTTTTTTTTTATGATGCTCCCTGAGTCTTGCAGGGATAATATGAATGTCCGACCAGAACCGGTCATTTTTTCATTCTCAGTAGTTTGATCAGTATGAGTTTCTGCATTAACCACTGTCTACTGCAATAAGCTTTTCTGATGAAGACCGAGTATAGCACTAATATGTGGGAATAAACATGAGTCTTTAGAATACAGTTTGACATTGTGAGCATTTTACAAAACAGGTGGAGATTTCCCCTTAGAGCCTATGACCTCCTCAGCCTCAGGCTTTTGACCAGGTTTATAGACCAGGAATGAGTATCCTTTTGTGAATCTGACCTCAAATTCAATCAGAAAACAGTGAAAATAAAATTGTAAATAAAGTATAAGCATAGGTATCAGGTAAAATCCTATGAACGTTATTAGGCTTTAAAGCATTAAGACTGGATTTGAATACTGGATCTTTTATGGTTTGCTTTCTGAATATATGTACATCTCCTTAGATTGTTTTGTTTTCTGTAGAAAATGAGATGTTCTTACCTACTTCATACTTTTTATAGATGAGTAAGCAGAGAATATTGGGGGTTATTCTACTTCAGGATTATAAGACAAAGCTCCTTTAAGAAGAATAGTAGGAGCCTCAGACAGGATAATAAGGTAGTTTGGGGCCATCCTGTGATAGAGAGCTAGTCCCTGTCTCAAGTGCTTCCTCCAAAAGGCATATGTTAAAAGGATCCACTAAATAAGTAGCCAGCTCTTTAAATCAAGATTTCTCAGAGTTGGCATACTTGGTATTTCATATCTCTCATGTTTTTGTGGAAGTTTATTCTGTATTTTAATATATGTACAGGAGCATGCTTGGATTGTGTCCACTAGATATTATAAGCATTGATGGTTCAGTAGCCAAAGGCATCTGTTATCAAGCCTGATGACCTGAGTTCCATTCATAGAACCCACATAGTAGAAGAAACCCAACTCTTGCAAACTATCTGTAGACTTCTGTACACTGAATGTAGCATATATATATGTGTGTGTGCACAGGTGCCTGCATACACACTAACTAAAATAGAAATGTCCATCAAAATTCGACTTGCCTCCAAAAATGTCTCTAGACATTTGTGGGTGGCAAAATGGCTGCCTGTTGAGAACCCGTGCTTTAGAGCACGTAAATTATGTACTAGAATGTTAAGTGATACGGTGAGCCGTATCTCACAGCACTCAAGCTTCTACTATGTGAATCTGGTCTTAAAGCAGGAATGAGCAAACCAAGCTCCTGGGTAACATCCATTTGGGTTTTATTAGTGATTCATAAATTAACATTTGCATATTATCTATGGCTTCTAGGTATAAAATTTTTAAAAAATGGTTATCAAGGGGCTGGAGAAATGGCTTAGCATTTATTTAAAAGCTACTTCTGTTCAGTCACAAGGACCAGAGTTTGGATCCTAGTACCTGTTTTGGCCAGCTCACAAACGCCTGTAACTCTGCCTCTAAGGGATTCAAATTCCTTTCTCACCTCCATAAACACTCCACAAATATGTATGCATACATACACATAGACGCATATATGCATGCATGAATATACACAATGATAAAAAATAAGTAAAAAAAAAATCTTGAAAAGAAAAAGGCCTTAAAATAGTTTTCACATATTTCTGTGCTAACTGCCATATGGAACAGTATAAATCATCAGTTCTAAAAGCATAAACTTAGGAACCAGACTTCTGTGTTCAAATTCCATCTGTATGCTTGAGTTTCCTCATCTCTAAGGTGAGGCTATGCTGCTGACTGTAAGCCTGAAACCAGTTAGAGTGTAGAACGGTGTCATCAAATAAACACTGTTACTTTTAGTATGCTAACTATAGAATACCAAAAATCAACTCAACTGGAATATAGCTCTACAATTGATTATTTATCAGGGCCGTGCAATACATGAGTGTACGAAAGCTGTTTTCACCGTGAAGGAGGACAAAGCATTACAAAATACTTACTCTGTTTCTTCTCCTAATGTCCAAAGAGTGGCATTGTCTGTGGCATTTGTTCTGATTGTGCAGGAATGGATGAAAAAGCTGAAAATTGTTCAGTTGGTTTCTGATAAAGATTTTTGCCTAGTTTTACAGTTCTATTAGTTTTTTCTTATATTGCCTTTTTTAATTTTAAAATTTATCTATTTATTTATATCCCAATGTCAAATCCCCCCTCCTTCCAGTACTGCCTCATACAGATCCTCCCCTCATTTCTCCCTTCACATCCTCACACTATAGCCTACCCCCGCCTCACCCTCTCACACCCTACCCTCCCATCTGCAGAATGGAAAAAGATTTTTTACCAACTCCACATCTGAGACAAGGCATATGTATGTGTGTGTGTGTGTGTGTGTGTGTGTGTGTGTGTGTGTGTATGTGTGTGTGTATGTGTGTGTGTGTGTACATATATATATACACACATACAGATACATATACATATATATATAGATGTATAGAGATATTTTATATTTGTATGTATATAAATATTGACATTACACACACACACACACACACACACACACACACACATATATATATATATATATATATATATATATATATATATATATATATATATATATATTGATATCAACAAACCAAATTATCTATTTAAAAATTGGGGTACAGATATCAATAGGAAATTCTCATTAGGAGAATCTCAAATGGCTGAGAAGGGCTTAAAGAAATGTTCAACTTCCATAGCCATCAGGGAAATGAGTATCAAAAGGATTTTGAGATTCTATCTTAAACCTGTCATAATGGCTAAGATCAAAACACAAGTGATAGTTCATGCTGGTGAGGACATGAAGCAGTGGGAACACTCTTCCATTTCTGGTGGGAGTACAAACTTGTACAGTCATTTTGGAAATCAATATGGCATGTTCTCAGAAAATTGGCAATTAATCTACTTCAAGACCCTGCTATATACCTGGGCATATACCCAAAGGACTCTTCACCATACCACAAGGATACTTGCTAAACTATGCTCATAGCAACTTTACTCATAACTGCTAGGAACTTTGAACAACCTGGATCTTCCTCAACCAAAGAATGGATAAAGAAAATGTGTTACATTTACATAATGGAGTATTACTCAGCTGTTAAAAGCATGGCATCATGAAATTTACAAGCAACTTAATGGAACTAGATAAAAAGCATCCTGAGTGAGGCAACCCAGCCCCAGAAAGACCAAAATGGTATACACACACTTATAAGTGGATATAAACTGTAGAATAAAAGATAATCATGCTACAATCCACAGACCAAGAATGGTTAAGTAACAAGGAGGCTTAAGGCTGATGCACGGATCTCGGAAAGGGGAAATAGAAAAGGTTTTCTAGATGCACTGGGTGTGTGGGGGTCAAGATGCAAACCGAGAGGTGCAGGGAATGGGGGTAAAGTAAGAGAATAATGGAAGGGAGGACTTGAATTGGGATGGGGCCATTTAGGGGCAAGGTAACAACCCAGTGCAATGGAAACTCCATAGAGTCTATGGAGTTTAACCCAAGCAAAGACTCTTAATAATAGGGGACATGGTGCCTGAACTAACCATCTTTTGTAATAAGGCTAGGCCTCAAGTAGAGCGACTGGGACACCAACACAGCCACAAAAACTTTCAGGTTAGTTTTAAGACACACACACACACACACACACACACACACACACACACACACACATTCTCTCTCTCTCTCTCTCTCAGATCTTAATAGAAATTCCCTTCCTGAGAGGATCAGTAAAATAAACTGAAACTAACTGTGACTTTTTCAAAATGGGAAGTCCTGCCATGCAGTAGGAAGGGGTTTAAGATCTCTTTGCTTCCTGGAAATATTTGTTTTCATTTTCATATAGTATCATTTGTATAAAGTAAAGATGATTCACAACAATCATATTGCTCTCTTCTATAACAATAATGGTATGTTTTCTCTATTTTTGTACAAGTGAGTCTGCTGTATGAAATCAGTTAATACACTTTGCATGGATTGGTTTGTTACTTCTCATAGTAACCCCTGAGAGTGAACTCCTGTTACCACCACTTCCAGGTGAGGATTGGGACCCAGGACAGATGAGTGCCCTAAGTCCCAGAGCTAGCAGAATGGCCTGTCTGAGAGAAACTCCTGTGCTTGCTCTGGACCTTTGTAGTTGCTCACCTGTTCCCTCTTTATCTATGCTTCCCTGCTTGGTTAAGACAGCTGAGAGCCTTGGGAGGGGACACTGATGTACTTCAAGGACACTGACCAAATTCCTGGCAGAATTCCTTAGGAAGCTTTTTTTCTGGTTTAGAAATGTCGGATTATGGAAGTTAAACTGATGTGAAACTGGAAAAAACTCCCTTATTATGTTTATTCAGAACTATTTAGATTTTACTAAGAAACTTGTTTTAAAAGTGCTAAGCATAAAATAAGATGGGCCTCTTTGAACACACACCAGGAATTAGCTACTTTACAACCCTCTCTCTGCTATGTTACTTTTCATGGGGATATTATTCATCCCTTTGCACACTGCAGTCAAGTTTCCCTAAAATAAATAGCAAATATTATCATAGCTTTGATTTAATGATTCTCTTTCAGAAGACAGAGAGCTTGTGTTATAGCATGTGAAGGCAGTGCTCAGAAGAGAAAGGTCACATTGGGGTGGGATTAGAGGTTTAATTGATTACAGGGCAGATTATGGAAAGGGGATGGGTTTGTTGAGCTTGTGACCAATACAGTTTTTGTGAGAATTAGTCATTTATGCCTCATAACACAAGAGCCCCAGAAAGGATCGTCATAGTGATTCAGATCATAGTGATTGATAAATGATCATCATATTGATTCAGAAACAAGTCACAGGCCAGGCTTGAATAAGGTTTGAGTGTGTCATTCAGAGTTCTTGTGCTGAAAGCTTGACCCTCATGGCCACAGTACTGAGAAGTGATGGAATCTGTAAGGGAAAGGTGAAGCCAAGTACACGTGACCCTAAGAAGCGACTGTTAATGTTCTTTGGAGGATACTGGTTAGTTTTTGAGAGAGTATGTATTATATAAAAGTGAGGTGATCTTGGATCTCTCGGGCTTCCTGTCTTCCAGTCCTTTCATTGATGCTGCTATGAAATTCTTTCTAGAAGCTAAACAGATGTGGTTGCAGGCACTGATTGGGCGAATTCCTCTGAATTCTGTAACAACCCCTGAAATTGTAAACTAACTGGATGGGAATGGTGGTGCACACCTGTAATCACAGTGTTCAGGGAATGGATGGGGGAGGATCATGGCAAGTTCCAGGTCAGGCAGAACTATATAGTAAGACTATCTCAAAACCAAAACAAGACAAAAACAAACAATACACTTACAGAACTGATAAATACTGTATTTTTTTAAAGCACAAAAACTAAACAAATCAACCTCTTTACCCAGCCTCTGGGTATTTATAAAAGCAATTAAAAATAAAACAATAAAAGATGTGAGCAATTTTATAAAACTTAGTTTACATCTTTCTTATCTATCTATCTATCTATCTATCTATCTATCTATCTATCTATCTATCTATCTATATTTATGTGTATGTGTTTGTGCCTCTGTGTCTGTCACACATATGTGGGTACTATGGAGTTGGAGTTAGATGAGGTTGTAGGCCACTACAGAAGGGTGCAGGAAACTCAAGTCCTCTGGAAGAGCAGCAAGTGTTGGGAACTGCTGGGTCTTTCCAGCCCCTTATACCTTCAGCTCTTGAGACATACAACAAAGCATGGCATTTCCTGATACTTTCCATTTCCACTCTTCTAAATGACCGTGTCTCCCTACACAGTAACACACCATCTCACCTTCTTTCATTTGAGGGCTTTGACTTCCTTAGATTTTCATTATCTCTAACCCCATTGCAGAATTCTCTGATTTCTAGCTACTTTCATGTATTTTCGAGCTGTCGCCTTCTCTTGTGACACCTCTAGCTGTTTTGAATTTCTTTCTCCAATGTTCTCCCCTGAATTCCTTTGTGTATGTTAATATGAATCTGATTGTCATAATATTTGTAAGTTGTTTATTGTCTGGACTGACAAGATCTGGAATTTCCCTAGGATGTCAGAAATTTAAAGTTTAATAGCAAACACAGCCATGCTTTTAAATCACTCACTCCCAAAGAAATTCTGCCCATGGTTTATGTTCTTACATGCTGGTTTCTTAGGATAAGAAACTTGGGCACAGCTGTTTTTAGTAATATAGAGAAGGTGCTATGTTGTATGTACCATGGGGGCAGTGATCTTTTGGGATTAGATTGATGGATCTCTTTACTATAGAAAAGTTTGATGAAGATTCAGTTGCTTTCTAGTGGCCTTTTTCTTAGTACATCTAAAGACTTGAACGTCTGAGACTGTTTAATGAATGTAAAACCATAATTTGTTTTTTTCAGACAGACACATATTAATCTTACACTATCACATAATATTTAACAATTCTTATTCTTAGTTATTATACCTAAGTCCCTTTAGAATTAGTTTCCCCAAATCCAAAGATGTGATAGTTATATTTCCAGTCATTAAATACCTAGATGGTGAGTTCCTTGTTTTTTATTGTGTCTTTTCTCTGAAGACAATCAAGCTTCCAAGTTATGAGTAACTTGGAAGAACTGTCTTCAAAGAGCTTTGGTCATGCTCTCTACCTTACCCTGTCTTCTGCTCTCTACTCCTCCTATTGTGGACATGTGGCCTGTGGACAAAAGGACACATTAGACTTAGAAGTAATGCAACTGTACCACAGGAAGGAGCAGAATCTGGCTGGCTAAAAGGTTGCAGCCTTCATAACAGCCCTGAATTGCCAACCTTGAGCATTTATACTAGAAAGAAGATGAAATTCTCCTTAGACTTCTCTAAAGTTTCAAACATCCTGAATAATCACAAACAGAAGTGGTAGATTGCTGATTCTGGGGCCATGCACTGCCTTCATTCATGCAGAATTGCTGAACTCTACCATAACTGCTTTTTATTTAAACTTTTATGAAAATTTGTTTTAAAAACACAAACAAAACTCTACTGTCACTGATCATGAAGCCAGATTCATTGAGTAGAGAAATTGCTAAAAAACAAAACAAAACAAAACAAAAAGCTGGTGTGTATTTTCTTCTCTTTCTTAAGCATAAATCAGTTACCTAGAAATCCTTGAAAGTTCTGTGCTGCCGACCTCCTGCAATGTAAGATTTCTTGCATTGATTTTCCCTTTGCACAAATGTCCCTAATGCTGGGGAAGAATCACTGTCACATAAAGGAAGAAGCTGGAAGATAATTTGTTTGTTTCATTCAGGAGCAGGAACATATTTTTAAAAGTATGTATTATAAAAACAAAGTAAATTCTGGAAATCCACTGATGGAAGTGTATTTGTCTTAATGTGCAGTGGGACTTTTACTCTATTAGTTATTTTGATTAGTTATATAAACTGATCAGTTATTGATAGGCAGTCCTAAATTGTCAACTATAATGGATACAAGCTTAGTTCTGTTTTGTATGCACAGACATTCTCAATTGGAAACACCTTCTAAAGCAAAGTTTTCTCATGATTGCTTCTCTTGAGGGTAGCACAGGGACAAAGTGTACATGCTTTTGGTCTGCTCATCATATAAGTGAAGTTTTATTTGCCTTCCCAGTAGGCAGGCTGACAACTTAGGACAACCTGGAAGCCTTACATCTTGATGACTAGAGGGTAACACATTGTGTTTTAAAACCCATGGTATATACATGTGATACAAGTTCTTATTTCTAGAGTATTTCAAGTCATGTAGCCTTTCCAAGTCACACTGTACCAGAGCTTTTTGAACAAAAACTCTTTGCAATCTCAATTTTATTAGTGCAGAATTTCAAAAGGCCAATATAATTTTGAAATAGTTAAACACAAATTAATTTAGAATTATATAATTCTAGTGCTGGAGATTGACTAAATTACATATTGCTTTAACATCATGGTTCCCATTTTAGCTACAAACAGAAATTCTTGCCTCTCTTTATAAGAAGACAGCTATGGTTATTTGTGTTATAGTGAAAATTTTAAAGGAACTACATACAAGTTTTTAAAAGATACTTTGGGCAATGTTTTGCTCTCTTTTCCTAACTTACTGTACTATGAGAGTTTACAATTAACATTTTCAAAACCCTTTTCTGATTATCAAGCTGAGATCCTGGGAGTTTTGATTTTGCATTTGAGGTAGAGTAGTTTAATTGGGGGGGGGGGTAAAGACTTTTGACTGTCTTGGCATTTGACATTTGAAAAGTGAGAAACAAAATAGATCGTGGCCTTATGTGTATGCAGAAGAGGAATTTTATGAGTATGCAGGTATACTGTGCATGGGATGGGGAAGAGGACAATTTTGTAATTTCTCAGGTATCATCCACCCCTACCCGACCCACATGTGCCTTTCACTGGCTTGTAGCTTACAAATAGATGAGGATGACTGGCCAGAGGTCCTTGGATGCTTTTTATCTCTGCCTCCCTGTATTGTAATTATAAGTGTTTTCCACCACATGCTGCCTTATCTTTTGAGTTTGAAATAAGATTCACCTCTATCAAGGCAAGCTCTGTATAGATGACCCTTTCTCTTCATCTGTTTGAGAAGATTAAATGAAAGGACCTACAAAGGTTCCCCAGGAGCATAAGTTAGATAGTAATTCTGCCCTGTTTCTATGTGACATCTTGATACTTTTCTTTAAAGTTGCTAAACATTGTGTTTCTTAATTTGCCAAAGCCACAGCACGTACATGTAAAATGGTTTATTTGGTTGTGAGCCTAGCCTTTACTGCTGAGCCATCTTCCTAGCCCAGTATAATCCAAGAAAAAGAAGATATCAATTTGAGGGGGAATGCAGGGGTTTGAGGGAGTGTAACTGGCTGGGTTGGAGGGACAAAAAGAAGAGGAAACTGATATTTACAATGGTAAAATAGATAAACATAAGGCTTTTTTTCAAGTAAAAAATTGGAAAATCCAACACATGGGTGAAACTGGCTGAAACCTGTGAACTATTTGGACAGCAATCACAGTAGAAAATGAGTTGAAGATCTTGATATCTGTGAGTAGAAAACAAAAACAAAAACAAAAAAAACAGCCATTTTTCCTGCCAGAATTATCAGGCTGAAACTGGAAGATGGTGGTGAGTGGTTAGTAGAGAAAGTTCACCAGAGGTTGAACTGAATCTAGTAAAGATCATATTAAAAGGCTTATTAAGTAGGGGTTATGAATACTCTATAGACTGAAATTTACTTTAGCATTCAGAATCCTATTTTTCATTGCCTGTGAAAAATAATGTGAGCAAGGTTATAAAAGGAAAGTTTTAAATAGTTAAGACAACCAAATGTCATAGCAGCCAGCTTTCAGGAGTTGAAAATATTTATTAGCATTCATAAGACAATCCTTATCCAGTCATTACAGCAGTTCCCCTGGGGCCTTTCTGGTGTTGGGTAGAACATGAAAGTAGTGGCATACACACACACACACACACACACACACACACACATACACACACATATATATATATATACTAATTTTGTTATCTGGAATTCCTCAGATTACCTGGCTTGAGAAATTAACTCTATGTGATAGTTGTGCATTCCCTTACATAAATGAAAGGCGATTACTACTGTATTTAGCACCACTCTGTCTGGTTTTCCACACTGCCATTTTAGAAGACCAGTTAAAGTCTGTTTTATTGGTTCAAAGCTCAGATTGATTTTGTCCTTAATTTAATGAAAGCTCCCAGCTGTCCTAGATTTCAGGACTGATCTTATTCTTTGGTGAAATGAGTAATAAGGAAATCTGTTTCTTCTATTACTGTAAAAATTGAAGTCTTAGAAGGAAGACATCAATCCCATCTTTGAAGTAATATAGTCCATATTTAACCAGTGTCATTTATTTTTTCCATGCTTAGAGTAATTGGTTATTAAAATACCATGGTGATTTTGTTGCTAGAGACATATTACTATATAATTTTTATAAGTATTGATGTGACATTTTTCTTTACCAGTTATTGGACTATCCTCATGTACAAACAGCACACTGAGTTGAGAATATAGCACAATAATAGACTACTTGCCCACCGTGAGTATCTTGGTTCCGTACCTAGTATAACAAAAGGAAAAAGGTGGAAGTGGAAAAGGGAAAGGGAAGGGGCAAGAGGTGGGGAGAGAGTACAACACAGCACAAAAGAAATGAAAACAGCTATGGTTCAGACCTCACTGTTAGTACTGAAGAAACCATGTTAGCCACTAAGAAATTGTGTAGAGGTGAGAGTGGCCTGGATTGTTCTCTACAAAGTATTTCTTTTTAAATAATATTGTCAGGATTAGGTAACTGTCTTGGTTGGATCCTGTTGCTATGAAGGACACCATGACCATGACAACTCATGAATTTTAAAAAGCATTTAGTTGAGCTGTGCTTACAGTCTCAGAGTTTTAGTCTGGTATTCACATGACAGGGAGCATGGTGGCTGGCAGGCCGACTTAGTAGCTGAGAGTTCTACATCCAGATCTGCAGGCAACAGCAAGAGAAAGACACAGGGCCAGGCTTGAGCTTTTGAAACCCCAAAGGCCACTCCACATAACACACTTTATCCAACAATGCCACACTTTCAAATAGTGCCATTCCCTGGTGACCAAGCATTCAAATCTATGAGCCTTTGGGGGCCATTATTCAAAGCACCACAGTAACTTTTCCACTAGTAATATATGTGGTACTTGGCCTGTTTTATTTCTTCCTCATCTTTTGTAGAGCATAAAGGAATATAACTTATGGACTCTTTTCAAAATAATTGTGTGTGGGGGATGTGCACACATAGTGCACATGTAGAGTTTGGAGAACAACAGCCCACTTTATGGGTTCCCCAAATTGATCTCAAGGTGTCAGGCTTGACACTGAGCACATCTCCTCACTGAGCCATCACACACTGAACCATCTCCTCAGCTCCTAAAAACTCAGTTCTGCCAAGAACATAATTCTTCAGTCTTTAGAACTCACTGGTTGTTTTAATGATGAACAAAGTTGTCGAACACTGGCACTCTGCTTCTAACTCCATCAACCCAAGAGAAGTGACAACTCCCTCCTTATGAGACTCAGTATCAGAAGAGTTTATGTTAGTTCTTACTTAGAGGGACAGTTCATATCATTAAACTTTTTTCATTTTATTTTATGTTTACATTTATGTCTGTGCATCAAATGCATTCATAGAAGCTGAGGCCAGAAGGAGATGTCAGATCTCCAGGCCTGGGCTACAGATGGTGGTGAGTGCTTGCAGTAGAATCTGGGTCCTCTGGAAGAGCAGCAAGTATTCTGCTGAGCCATCTCCCCAACACCTAATTTTCTCTCTTGACTCTATCTACTACTTGATGTTGTAATCACCATTCCTTTCTGCTTTCTGCTTTCTTTTATTGTTTGTGCACCAAATAGTTATGATGCTCTTTACCAGGCCTTGGGGATTTATATGGTGAACACAAACACATTTCTTGCTTGCAGAGACAGTATTGTCTAAGGAAAGAAGTTGGCCAGCATACCATTTCATGTTCTCATGGCCTTCTTCATCCCAGTCTTTCTGTGGAATTCTCCCTGGAATCACTATTGCTTAGCGTCTCATACATGCACACTCCTGTGTACTCCTAGGCTTTTTGAGGACTTAAGAGTCAGAAATTCCATTAGTTAATATGCTAACTCTTCCTTTTATCATTAGTGTTGAGCACTAATTTCACTCTGCCCTCATTTTCTAGCCTAGTGACCAATTGGTAACTTGATACTGTTGGAAGTTTAGCTTTCTCTTCTTTCATGTGGATTTAGACTCTATCTCTGGGTCGTTGCTAATTTAACTTAAAGTAGATACCTAGACAGGAATATTATCTTTGTGTTGACAAACTTCATAACAAATGTTAATTGTGCCAAAATTCTTGCCTCTCAACTGGTGAAAGCTCTCAACCAGAGTCCAGGATGAGGGGCTCCTCTCCTCTAATGTCCCTATCATTTTTCTTTTCTTTCTATTCTGCTTCTGTGCTGTGTCATTAAATGTTGACAAGGTAGTGATTTAATTTCCTTTAGTTTTCTTTATTCTTCCCCTTATTTCTAATTATCTTTTGTCCTCTTCATTTTTCTATTTTAAAATTCATCTTTTGTTTCTTGTTCATTTCCATCTCATTTCTCAAAAGTACAAAACAAACAAACAAACCAAATCAAAAACCTCTGCCATTATTAGCACTCTGGCTGTGTGATCCTACCAGTGACAATTGACTGTGCCCGACTTAGAACTTTGTGTGAATGGACAAATAATATGAACTCTTTTGTGCATGGGCTTCTTTCACTGTAGAGAGTTTCTCTGGACAGGTGATTGGTGTCAGTTGAATTGGAGACTGTTCTGTTCTTTGTATCATGCTTACCATTATCTCCACTACACCTCGAATTGCCACTGACAGTTCCTTCCCTCAGATTTTGACCATTAGCGGTACCTTCAGATGTTTCCAACTGTCCTCTTGGGGGACAAGTCACCCTAGTTAAGAAAAAAGAGTAGTTTTCTATTTCTAGGATTAATTGGGATTGTAGTATGCATCATTTTATGATTGACTGATGATATTCTATCATTTAGAGATACTTCTGTTTTCCTGGACAGTTACCAAAATGCAATTCTTTGGACTGTTTCTAGCATGATCAGAGCTGCTATGTATTTCCTCATACAGACTCTGTGTGTGTGTGTGTGTGTGTGTGTGTGTGTGTGTGTGTGTGTGTTTATTTTTCTTTTGGTTATCTATCTATGAGTAGAATATGTTATGTTTAACACTCAGCTCCAATATTTTTCTGAAGAATTTTCAAGCATACAGAAAAAGATAAAATGATATCCTAGTGAGCACTCAGATATTCACCATATATAATATTCTGTTAATGTTTTATTATATTTGCTTTATTGCATCTGTTTATTTCTCCATTGATTCATGCAATATTTTGATATATTTTAGAAAAAGCTAAAGTTGTCTATATGGGGCTCTTTGATTATTCCTAAAAGTGACTATCTGTTTTCTGAAATTATTATTATTTTATTATCAACATGAGGTTTTAGCCCTGTAGTTAGTTATCAGCCCTGAGAACAACTATGGGAAATCTTGAATTTTACCTACTCCATAGAAGGTAAACAGTAAGAGCAAGTAACTACTAGCAGGAAATATCTTTTCATCTCAGACTTGTGGTCTGAAAGAGCTCCAAATAGCAATAAAACATGATATTAAGCAATGCCAGTTATTTTAACTTTATTTATTAGAAAACTTAGGCCACTAAGGTGTTACAGTAGGTTACAGGAGCTGTCATGCTGTCAAGTCTGATGACCTAAGTTCAATTCCCTGGATCCATATGATGCAAAGAGAAAAGGCCAAAAGGTGCCTTTTGACCTCTACATGTATGCTGTGGTGTATATACTCCTAAGAGAGATGGGGTAGAGAGACATATACACAGAGACATGCATAGATAATAAAAATAGAATAAATTTAAACATTTTAAAAGAAACTTTATTAAAGAGAGAAAATACAACAAAGGCCTGTTACTTGTATTTTTATACCAAGGACAATTCAGTGTACACTTTATGATCTATAAAAACAGATATATTTAAAAGACAATGTATTTGACTGCCAAAGTACTTATAAATGATTTCTTGGATTTAATTTTTTTCTAGTTGATAAGTGCCTTTGTATTTAGGTTTAAGTCTCCAATAGCTCACCTGACATGTACCTGAGGGATGGGTTTAACAAGATCCTTAAAGCTCTTTCTGGATCTGACATCCTATGGCTCAGGGCCCATGAGAATTTAGGGTTTTTTTTTTTTTTTTTTTCAGTACTGACATCCAACCAAGAACCTTATTTGTGCTAGCTAAGTGCTCTACCAATGAGATCCATCCCCAGCCTATATGAATTAATCCTAACCACTGATATTGAAGACACATAAGCTGGTGGATCTCTGGATGCTTTAGAAAAGTCTGGTCATTTTATAGAAGTCCTGTCTCCAAGAATAAAACCTGGTGAAGAATATTGTCTAGGTAAGAGCTTACATACAGGGCTGGGATTCTTTAGCCCCATAGTATCCAACATAGGTTTCTGACCTACTTGGGCACTGCATGTAAATAGTACATAGACTTACATGCAAGCACACAACTTTATAGAATCATTGAAATTATCAGCATATATAAAGCACCAGAGCAGTGTATGTCAGTCTGTTAAGTGTTGATTGTCACCAGTGCCATTATGGATCCAGTGAAGACCCTGTTTCCTTTATCTTGAAAACGGTATCCTCCAAGAGTGCTGCCAGGGACTATTCTATATAGCAGATAGTCAAATCATGAGATACAGCTGCTCAATTACTGTGAACTGTTTTGAAGTCTTTCTAAACTACCTATTATAACCGGAGTTTCATGTACTTAAAACATAGTGCAGGCTGCTTCATAAGACTCAGAAACTGATTTATAAAATGAAAATGCCATGGCATCAAATATTAATATTTTGCTAGCAGCAGGCAGTCCAAATGTTAATGACTGGTGTGCATTTGAAAGCCTACTTAACTGCGAATTTTATTAGGACCATTTCTCAGTGCTAGAATTATAAATGGCCTTATAAATGAGAAATTAGCCACCCCTCTAGGGAGCAGCAGTTTCTTTGAAATCTTAATTAACCGATCATACTGATCTTCTCGTCCTTCATTTGCCTGCAAATTGTTAAATGCTGAAGAAAACACCATCCAGCTGAAAATAGTCTAAGCAACAAGAACATCATTCTCTTACAAATTTAAATATACTTATAAATGAGAAAGAAGAATTTTGAATTGGTTCATACTCTGGTTTAAAGTTTTGGGGGTGTTATTTTGTGGTGGTTTTTATTATTCTTGTTTGTTTTCATCCTTTGTGCCTTAAAAAAATTCTGCCAGAGATTGGGAAGATGAGTCAGCATTTGAGAGCCCTGGCTGCTTTTCCAGAGGCCGGGTTCTGTTGCTAGCCCTGACAAGCGTCTGTAATCCAGTTCCAGGGGATGTGACTTCCTCTTTTGTTGTCTGCAGGTACCAGGCACACACATGGTACACAGAACACATGCAGGGAAACACCATACACATAAAATAAAATTTAAAAAAAATTAAAGTACAGGAAATTACAGTGTAAAACTAGGAATTTTTAAATGGTTAAACACAGGTATGTGAAGTATAGAATGTTAGTTATAGTATGATTTTTTTTTTTTTTTTTTGGTTTTTCGAGACAGGGTATCTCTGTGTAGCCCTGGCTGTCCTGGAACTCACTCTGTAGTCTAGGCATGCCTCGAACTCACAATCTGCCTGCCTCTGCCTCTTGAGTGCTTTGAATAAAGGCATGCACCACTGCTGCCTGGCTGTAGTAGCTCTCTTAATTATATAACTCTTGTAGAGGTACATTATACATTTTGATATAAAACTTCTTCTGGGAGATGGCTTACACTTTGCTGTCAGGCCCTATGAACTGAGTTCTATCCCTGGGAAGTGGGAAAGAGTCTACTTCCACAAGTTGTCCTTTGATTTCCATACTTGTGATAAATGTGTAAACATAGACACACACAGTCACCCTTCCCCCCACACACACATACACACACACACACACACACACANTTGACAGTACTCTTTATGTATGACACCAAAGGCATAAATTTTGGACATTATTGAAAGTTTAAAATTTTGAATCAATGGATACCACCAAGAAATGGAAACAATTACAAAGAATAGTACAGATCTAGAATCCAGAATATATAAAGTACTGTTATGAGTCAATAAAAAGTCAACCCAGTGAAAGTAAGAGTAAATATTTCTCTATAAAGAAAAACTTATATATCTAACTAACCTATAAAACAACGAATGCTTAGTGGCCAAAGCCACCAGAGAAGTGCAGATCAAGTCCACAATGATATACCCCCTTTTAATCACTTATCTGCCTCTTAAATACTGCTGTTCACGATCTGAAAATATTGCAGCTGCTTTGGAGTTCCACAGAGCACAGCAATGCCATTCACATATACATACTTGTAAAAACTACAAAATATACTTATGAATAGGTATTTATGGGAACATTATTCATAACAACAAAAAATAATAACTTCCCAAATATTTATAGTATAGAGTGCTAAAGGCATACAACGTAGTAGAATTGAACAACAAAAACAAAAAGAATGAAAAACTGTTTCATGGTATAGCCTGGATAGATTTTTAAGATGATATATTGAATGAAATGACCGTAGAACATGAATGGATTCTACAACTGATAAATTAAATGAAAGTAAGCAACCACCAAGGACCACATGTTATGATTCTGACCATAGAACTCTGGGAATAGATTTATAGAAGCAGAAACTAGCAGCCTACCAAGGGCCGGAGGAGATAAGAGTCTGGGGGGAGTGGTGAGTACCAAATACTATGATGTCTACCTGGGGTTTAGGAGGCTGTAGCCTAGTCTTGTAACAGATGTGCAGCTCTGACTGCTCAAAGTCTAACACTGGGAAGAAGGAAGTATATGTGAGGAGCGTTAGCAACAATGGTGCATGAAATGCCAAAAAGAATGCTTCAGGAAGATGATGGATTTAGCTTTTGCCATACTCAGTTTGATGTACCTGTGAAGCAGTATGTGGTGAGGCTCAGTAGGCAATTTAAAATGTAGGTCAGAAGCCTAGAGAAATAATTTGAGAATCATTACTGAGTGGCTTAAAGGTAAGTGATTGTGTATCTAAAAAGGACTGCTGGTTCAAAGGAAAAGGACTCATGAGAACTTTACAGAAAATGAGCTGCTAGTAAAAGAGACAAGCTACAGAGAGAAGAAAGGAAACCAAGCCTAAAGTGCTCAGGAACCCATGGAGGGAATGCTTATCCTTGACAGATATCTTTTCATGTGATATAAATATAGAAAATGTCCTTGTGCTTGATAATTTAGTGGTCACTGCTATTCTAGCCAGATGTTACAGTATTTATTTGAGGGTAGAATTCAACAGGGCTTCCATGGAGTTTCTTTCAAGATGACATTAAGTTAGATTTATGAAAGAGAAATATTTTCTTTAATTATTGATGTTAGAACCTTCCTTTTTAATCTACACATGTCTATTCCATGCTATTTCCTTTTTAAAATTCACATGTGCTTAAATCCAGGTTGCTTTTTCTTTTCATAACCAAAAATAGCAATGCAAACTACAGAATCTGTACTATACCCATTATTGAGATACTCAAATTATGTAAATCTCTAACTTCACACAAAAAGGATTTCTATGGGATTCTATTTATACAGGAAGGAAAATTCCTCTCACTAGAGCCTTAACTCTTATGCTTCCAAGTGCTGTTAAGACAAAGCAAAAGCTAGGGAATTGAGAGGAAACAAACGTATTTTTTTCCAGTGAAGATTTCCAATCATCTGTGTAACCAGCTGTTCTTTCTTATATAGTCAATTAAGGATGGTTGAACTTAGCACCGTCACACAAATGGAGTTATGATTATTCTAGCTTTATTCTAGTCTTGTATTCTAGCATACACACACATACACACACATGTTGACATTGTCAAGAATGATTATATGAGAAATGATTATATGAGATGTACTTTGGTAATGAAAGACTTAGAAATTGTAAGGAATTTCTCTCTTTCTGACTCTGGAAAGGCGACACCCCAAATCACTTATGAGAACCCGGTCTTGATGCAAACTGCAAGAGGACTTTATTTATCAGCTAGCTGAGGATGAGCTCCTTTCACCCCAGGGGCTGGGGAACTCGACCCAGAGCAGCAACAGTAGGGGGCTTTTAAGGAGAAAGTGAGAAGTTGGGCAGGGGGGTGGGGTAGCCTTGCTGAAGGAACAAAGAGAGGGAGTGAGCTGTCCTTGGAGTTATCTCTGGGTCTCTGACACAGACAGTCAGGCTAGGTCTTCTTGCTAACAAAGAGCTTCTCACTGGCTGTATTCTCAGAGATCAGGAAACAGACCTTGGGGGAGCATTCAAAGGCTGTACATTTCAGGGGGAAACACTTTGGGGTCTCTCAGTAATAACTATTTTCTTTTCCTTCTAGTTCTGATTATTCCCAACAGTATTCAGAAATAGATTATAACTATGAAACAATGACAAAGATTTAGAGTTTCCATAGTTCACAGAGAAACGCCTGTGATGGCCATGTGTTACTAACCTTCAATCCTTTCACCATGGCACACTCTTAGAAGGTTGAGAGTATGGATCTTGGTAGCATGGGAAAAATACAGAAGTTCTTCAACTTTTAGGTGATAGAATTATAGCCGTCATGCTATAGAATTAATGTAAAAGAGTTGCAGACTTAATATTTACTATGAGTTTAACGATGCCTATTGTATGTCAGGAACTCTGACTGGCAAAGGTTATCTCCTTTTTACTGAGTAGCAGAGGAAACAGAAAACAAAGCGTTAAAAACATTAGTAACTTGTTTAAGAAAGTAGTTCAGAGGTAATTAGGTTTTGGGCTTTGTTTCATTCTTTGATTGATTGATTGATTCATTCATTCGTTCGTTCGTTCATGACATGGGTTTATGTAGACAGGCTGGCCTCAAAGTTTGCTATATAGCCAAAAGTTGCCTTGAATTCCTAATGCTGGGATTCCAGGCTGGTACAGCACATTTGCTTCTGATGGCAATCCACATTTTTCACTCTGGCTTCTAAAATGAGCATTCATTTATAATAATGATTTTCCTGCTTTTCCTCATAGAGATGAATGCAGACTCGAAGACTTAGTGTGAATTGACTCCAGGTGGTGCTTGAATACCTTAGCCAGTATTCTCACTATCTTACTGGGAACGCAAAATAATCAGTTCACTTTCCTCAGTAAAGAATTAAGTACAATTGCTTTTATAATATTAGCTGTATCTAGACCAAAGGTTATTACTGTCATCTGTACAACATAGAGTTGTCAGAAGCCAGCATATAGAAAATGTTTAAGACTGTGTCCCTTTATGCTTTACATTTGTGTTGATAGGATAAAACATTATTTATTCTATTCTATATGACACATGAATGCGAAATAGCAATCTTAATTGTGAGTTTGGCTATTCTAGCAGAGACTTGGGCATCTAGGAGTGCTGGAAGAAGGAATTGGGCCCAAGCAGTCCCTCTCTGGGGAGTTTAGCTAGCTCTGAGAAACTTTAGAAAACCTCTTCCTTGTCAAAAGACATGTGTCTTTCCCCTTATCCAGAATTCCATATGCAAAGAAAAGTTTGTAATCAAATGATAGAGGTAAGGTTGTGCTGCTCCTGTGTTAAGGTCTTGTACTGGCTAGGTTTGTGTCAACTTGACACAGCTGGAGTTATCACAGAGAAAGGAGCTTCAGTTGGGGAAATGTCTCCATGAGATCTAGCTGTGAGGCATTTTCTCAATTAGTGATCAAGGGCCCCTTGTGGGTGGGACCATCTCTGGGCTGGCAGTCTTGGGCTCTATAAGAGAGCAGGCTGAGCAAGCCAGGGGAAGCAAGCCAGTAAAGAACATCCCTCCAGGGCTTCTGCATCAGCTCCTGCTTCCTGACCTGCTTGAGTTCCAGTCCTGACTTTCTTGGTGATGAACAGCTGTATGGAAGTGTAAGCCAAATAAACCCTTTCCACCCCAACTTGCTTTTTGGTCATGATGTTTGTGCAGGAATAAAAACCCTGACTAAGACAGGTCTAGACCACCAGTGTACAGTACAGCCACCTTAGCCACAGTTCTATGAAGCACTTGCGCTGTGATAGGTCAGGTCGAGTACAAGTGTAAAAACACATTTTATAAACTACTATGAAATGGGAATACAAAATATTTTAAGAGTTTTAAGATTACAGGGTGGCCTGGCGTGGTGGCGCACGCCTTTAATCCCAGTACTCGGGAGGCAGAGGCAGGTGGATTTCTGAGTTCGAGGCCAGCCTGGTCTACAAAGTGAGTTCCAGGACAGCCAGGGCTACACAGAGAAACCCTGTCTCGAAAAAAAAAAAAAAAAAGATTACAGGGTGAGGTGATATTTCATGTAACATCGATTATATAAAATGTTATTCAGTTAATTTCTGTTGGGTGTGATAGCATAGGAATGCCGAGGCAGTCAAATATAAACTCAACAGCAGCCTGGGCTACAGAGCAAATTCCAGGCCACTGTGAACTAAGTAAAGAGACTTCATCTTTTATTTAATTATTATGATAATGTATTAGTTACATTTTATTAGATGTTTTTATTTTTGATATTGTATAATTTCATTACTCCCTTCCCTTTCCTCCCTCCAAACCTTCTCATGCATTCCTCGTTGCTCTCTTTCAAATGAGGCTTTGTCTTCCAAATGAGAAATATTTTTTCCTGTTCTTTTTTTTTACTTTTTGTTTTAGCTTCAAAAAAACTTTAAATTGTCTTTCATTTTATTCTTTTCGCATAGCTAAATCAGTAGTCACATCTACCCAGCCAACTTCCCAGTGTGACCCATTAAGACCCCTCATCCACACAAAGAGGGCTAGCTAGCATTCACCCAACCTTTTTTTCTTAGTTCTACCTAACTTCCTGCCTCAGCTTGAAATATTTTGTTCTTTATTGGGTAGATGAGAAACACAAAACAAAAAGCAAAACATTAAGTTTGTCCCAATTGGATGTGATAGGGCCCAGTGGATTTGCTAGAAGTTCCATAAAGCAAGGTTTAGAAAATCTAGTGAACTCACTTTGCACTGTAATTACCTGAATGTATTGCTGTTGTTTCCTTTGAACTATCAAATTGTGGGGAAAACGTTGTCCTTATTTTTGAGTGTTTTCATTTTGCAGGTAGCCTAAGTATATGCTTGTTAGAACATATTCTAAGAGCAGAATTCTGTGGGGCAATGCTAAGTACTTGTGGGAAATCTCTGAGAAAACAAAACAAGAGTCTGTGACCTTAGCTTCTTCAAAAGCACAGAACTGTTCTTGGCATGTGCTTCCATGCCACCTCGCAGGTGTACCGGATGGAAATGAGGTAGCTTTAGATTAGATGCCTCAATGGAAAAACATGATTTGCTACAGTATAACTTGTTCTTATGATAATATACAGCTTGAACTCAGGAGAACCTTATACTCAGGACCTTATTTAACCCTTAGAGTATAAACTGTCTGATGTTCTGAATAAAGTTGACTACTGCAGGAGACTTTTTTCTGCCTCATTTATAGGCTCCAATCTCCCAGGTTCATTCTACTTTTAGAATGGTAAACACATGCTACATCAGATTCATTGCACAATACTTCCAAAGATCCCCCACCAAAACCTTGCTGAGTCCATCTCTGAAGAGTGAGATGTCCAGTTGACAAGCCCTGAGCCCCGGAGGAAAGCAGATGGCTGGTTTCAGGCAAAGAGACAGAAGTTACTGATGAAAATTGTTTTAGTGAAAGTGTCTCTGTGTGTGTGTGTGTGTATATATATATATATATATATATATATATATATATATATATAGCACATCCACACAAGGTAATTCAGTCTTTGGTGAAATTATTTTCACTTTAAAATTCTGTACTTTAAAATACACAATTTGAGAAAAAACATTTTCATTTAAAATTTAAAAGACAGTTTACTCATGTGTTTTTCATTATAGTCAGAGTGCCTACTGTAAAATTATAAATGACAACTTATAAATGACACTGAGCATTGTTACACATGCCTTTGTCCCCAGCACGAGAGAGGCAGAGGCAGAAGGTTCTCTGAGAGTTCAAGGCCAGCCTGGTCCATAGGAAACTCCAGCTAGTCCAGTATACATAGAGAAATCCCATCTCAAAAACAAACAAACCAAAACAAAAAACAAAAATAAAACCCCAGAAAACAACAACAACAACAACAAAAATAACCCATCCCCCAAAACAAACAAACAAATTATTTTTAACTCCTCAGAAAAAAATATTAAAAATATTTAAGGGTAACACGGCTCTGTGGAAAAAAAAGTTGAGGTATGAAAGCTAATATTCATTATTTAATTAAATATTATTGTTGAAAATATACGTCCTATGAATTATTTGCCTTAAGGCAATTGCTTATCACCAATCCATGAATTCCACTAAGTCTCTCAAGTTATTCTCTAATAATCCTTTGTAAATATTTACAGTTGGATAACTGGAGAAACAACTTGACCTCTACTAAGGCATAGGACAGTAGTAAAATCTCAAGCAGAGGTTGTGTCATGTGCTAATTTCAGAGCATCTTTCTTAGGTGACTAACGAAATTGTCAAATGCCGATTGATGCCCTTTCTTTGGCTTTTGATTAGAGAACAGTGCTGAGGAAGTGAACATTCTCAGCGCCCGTGTCACTCACTCACTGGAGGAGTCTGTCGGCTCCCTGTCTCCTTGTGTTCTGGGACTTCAGAAGAGGCTGCTGTATCTTAATTTGATCTTGCTTTCCAGGTCATCAATTCAGTTTTTCTGGGCCTCTCAGACTCACTGTTCTCATTAATGATGCTGTCTGTCCATTGTTATCTAGATGTCCTCATTTTCCTCCCAGTCTTTCTGAGTTTAGATCAGATCTTGGTGACTCTATTCATAGCAGTGTCTTTAGCTTTACCTAGTGTCTCCTCACTTTCACCAAGTAAATCAGCACAGCTTGCTTAGAAGCTCAGTACTGCCATTAATATCAAACAAGGTATATTTCAGACCTTCAATTTAAACAAAGTTAAAATAACTTCTGAGCATACTCAGGATTTGCATTTCCTGATACTGCAATATTAGTAATGTAAGCATGACTATAAGATTTAGTGAATAAAAAATAGAATGCCCCTAATGTCAGTTAATGATAATCAGCCATTAAAATGTAAACGTATTTTCCATGCTGTATTTTATACGGTAACGTTACAGCTGGGGCAAAGATAGCAGCTTTTAATTCTTATAGGTTTAGAAGGCAATGCCGATTTATTTGAGCATGTTAAATGCATTGGTTTTCTGTATAGGGCACTGGTTCTATAATAATTGCACTACTGAATTCTCACTTGAGCAACCACAGACAGAGAGCTTTAAGTTAATGCCTTTCTTCTGCGCGGTCGGTCACCATGCCCCGTGCCAGTCTCCCTTCCGGGCTGCTAGTTTCCTCCATCATCCTTCTGAGCAGCGGTCTGGTAGCAGTCCTTAGCTCCGCTTCCCTACCCGGTTTCTCCATCTGCCCCTAGTTCTCCGAGTGATGGGATGTCAGAATTTCCTGAGGCAGAAGCAGAGGTGTCCTCTTGGTTAGTACTCAGGATTATACTCCTACGTCCTTGTTCTTCTATAAGGAAAGCCAGCCACTGTTCTTCCCCTTCCCTGTAGTTCTTACACTTGCCGTGTTCTACACGTGTCCTTTGAAGGCTTCACTTTGAAGGCTTCATTTACATTATGATCTCCACACAATATCATACCCATGATTGGCATCTAGAAATATGTGAAAGAATGCTATTTTGGTTTGCTATTAGGTATGGTGCTGCATTTCAACTGTCTTCATAAACCTCTTAGCTTAACCTGAGTTGATTTGAGCAAAATGTGTACTTCAGAAATCTGTGTGAAAGGTTCTGTGATCCTTCCTTCCTACACTTTAGGAAGCTACTGTGTGCTAGGTATGGTGAGTTGTTTTAAAGTAACTTCCAGACCAGTCCTTTGAACAATGAGATCATTCTTTCTTATGAGTGAAAGTGTGAATCATGGTGTTGGTTGTTGCCAGGGTCCCCATCATGTACATCCCGCATTGTGTTAATTTCCTAAACCATTCTGTTTAGGAACCATCTTAAAGCAGTAAGTGATATATGTAAACACTCAACAAACGAAAACCTTCCTCACCTTCTCTTTCATGTATGGCTCTGCATGAGGCATGGCCCACCTTCTACTTCTCCAGCCATGTGACCTCTTTCTGTGCTCCCTTTCTGTTTTGCTTCTTCATTTTTCTTTCATAGTCAGTTACTCAACAAATACTATTTCCATTCTGCACTTAGCACAGTGTATTTCTACCATAAATAAGGTGATTTTTCTTCACTGAGATAAGATAGGACTTATAGCAATATATTGTAAGTTTCATATAAGCATATATAGTTTGGTACTGTATTATTATAGGAGAACATATTTTCGCCAGAGATCATTAGGAAAGCAACATGGAAGACACATAATGAGCCTTTACAAATGGATAGTATTTCAGATTGGTGGGAATTAGGACTATTTGGGCAAAGGAAATTGTACAAAAGCATTGAAACTTAAAAGAATGTGATTCAGATAGAAATAAGGGCTTTGCAGTTTGAGCCCACAGTTGGTATTGTGTTATAGATAGACTTGAGTGCTACTAAAGAGCAGCAGAGTGCTTCAGGTAGATTAACCTAAGAGGACTTCATGGGCTGACTAAAAGAGGGAGAATTTAATGATCTGATGGTGTATTAGCTGTTGAAAATCTCTAGGCATAAAGTAATAATATTCTGAGATGGGCAATGGTTCAGGTAAGGAAAATATTTCAGGTGACCTGAAATATGGGCTAATGAAAATACTAATTATATTTATGGTATGAATATAGCATTTACTTAATTTCATGCAAAAGTGTTTTGTGTAATAACTAACTTCATATAACAACTGGAAACTTCGGACAGATTATTGAGATTTTGTTTGTTGGAACAGGCTTAGTAAAACCACAGAACTAGTCAAGTTTATAGCTTGCACCTTTCTTTTAGTTCCCAGAACCACTGAATCAACTCAGTTTTCATAGCAGTTATGTTATCCTAACCTCTATTAGAAATTCAGACTTTTTTTTTCTTTTTTTATTAGATATTTTCTTTTTTTTTTCTCTTTATTAGATATTTTCTTCCTTTACATTTCACATCTTATCCAGAAATTTTCCCTTACCCTCCCTCGTCCCCGCCCTGCTCCCCTACCCACCCCCTCCCACGTAATGGCCCTGGCATTCCCCTGTTCTGGGGCATATAGAGTCTGTATAACCAAAGGGCCTCTCCTCCCAATGATGGCCAACTAGGCCATCTTCTTCCATATATGCAGCTAGAGACATGAGCACAGGGGGAAATAGTTAGTTC